>VKON01002763.1:170794-181405 GCA_009741485.1 Malurus cyaneus samueli | reverse complement strand
ATCTAAATGTTATAAAAACAATGGAAAATAATTTGTCTTTTTTAGCTCCACTTGATGAAAATTGGCTTTTAATGTTGCTAAAGGTTGCGCTGGACACAGATCTTAATTCAAAGAAATTTGGGGGATTAGTTCGTCCTCATGGCACCAGTGCCCGGTTGCTGGGTTGGATTGTGATTATAAAAGTCTTTTAAAACCTTAATTATTCTCTGAATTGCACCACAAATAAGAATTAATTAATTACTAAAATTATATCCTTGGTGCTCTACCAATTTACATCCCCCCTTCTTTTACTCAGGATGGGGTCATGCACATATTTAACCGTCGCAAATTCTGGAAAAATGCTGAATCAAGCTTTACCTTTTCAGGGAAGATTTTTCAGCGCAGCCGTCTGAAAAATAGAAAGATTTCACCTTCCATTTGAACTCTAGGTTTGGTTTTTCAATTATTTCAGGTTTTTCAGGACATGGTGGATCAATAAAAAGCTGATTTGTGAGTTAGTCAAGAACTTCTTTATCCACAGTTTCCAGAGAACTTTCTCCGAGTGGAAAATTTGAGGTGACAAAGGGACGACGGGAAACGTTGAACAAGCAGAGGAAAATATCTTTAATTGATTTAATTTAATTAAACCGTTTTTCCCCTATGTGAATGTTCCTTTTCTTTTTATGATTTTTCTTTAATTTCCTTTTTTTTTTTTTTTTTTTTTCCTTTGGAGAGGAAACAATGACCTCGGTTGCAAACGGTTTTACAGGAAAAGGATGAAAATGGCACAGAAAATTTCCGATTAATTCCATAAAATAATGGAATAATTTATTTAAGGAATTAAAATAGCGAAAGAGTGAAAGAGTGGATGTGCAGCGATAACTCAGCTTTAATTAATTTAAGGAAGAAATTAATATTTCTTCGAGGGCACATCCTGCTGCCTTGAGCACATTTTGGAGCTTGAGAAGGAAGCAGTAGGAAGAGCGAGGAGGGACAACAAGAAGACAAAATTGGCCTCTTTTTCCGGTCTTTCCAGTTCCCTTCCAGATCCTTCCAGTCCTTCCAGGTCGATTCTTAATTTCCCACAGGGAGGGAGACAAGGCTTGGACAAGACTGGCATTAGGACAAATTCTATCAATAAATCTGATCAATAAACAATCAAATTTAAGATCAACTGATCTGACCTTCCATTGCTTGGTTTCTATTCTTTACACCCAACGATCCATTGGGACGCTTTTCCTTGTTCCTTTCCTTTGTAATTCCATCATGGATCGCTGAGGATTTGGGAAGCGTTGGAAAAGGTCTGAGAAAAGGATTGGAAAGGATTGAAAAGGATTGGAAAGGGACTTCTGAGGGCCATTGAAATTTGTCCTGACACTCTTGAGGTGAGCTGGGAATTGGGAATTTCATCCAGAAGGGATTCCATCCCTTCCAACCCCCGAGGTTGCCGGTTCCCAGCGCTCCGGAATGAACTGACATTCACAAATCTTTCCGCTTTCCTCGCTCTCCAGACTGAGCAAAACAGAGGAGGAGCCTCGGGCACCTCTCAACACAGGTTTTTCTTGGAGTGAAATTTCCCTCCCCATCAGATTCTGTTCCCAGTCCACAGAGCCAAGTGACCCATCCGCTTGGCATTCCAGAGTAAATTTAGGGCCAAAATGCATCGGATCACTCAAGGTCTCTTGTGGAGGAAACACTGCGAATTTGCGTTTAATATTTCACCCATATTTCTCTTTTTTTCTTGGATGTTTGTCCAATCCTTGTTAAGACAGAATCTGGCCTTTTTTCTGCCATTAAACATTTACTCCATATTAATGAATACTCATCGCGATACGGAAAAAAGGAATTTAATTCCATTTAAATTCCTTTAGCAGCAATAAATCTGTTGTAGGAAAATTGGCAGCATTCTGACGGGAATTCTCCTCAATTCGTGAATTCTGTTGATATTCCCTGATGGAGTTGTCAATACTGAATGGTTTGCCTTTCAAAAAAAAAAAAAAAAAGAAAAATTTCCAACCCTTTCCCATTCTAGCCATCAAAATGTTTGGAAAGAAAATTCCAGGACCGGTGGCTAAAAAATTTCCATCTGTAGCCATTTAGAAGTTGTTGGATGTCAGTGATGTCATGCTCTGGTCTTGTTGTGCTGGACAGAGTTTTTCCAATCAAATATTATGGAAAATTAATTCCCAAATTTGATCTGAAAGAAATTGAAGTGACAACTTGGAATAAAATAGAGAAAGGTATATTATGTTAATAATGATGGAAAGAGGAATATTTCTCCATGGAATTATGTTGAGCCATTCTCTTCCTCAATCCTTTTGAGGTGTTAACAAAGAGCAGGGGACCAAACATGAAGAGAATATTGCAACCAAATGAAAATGTTATTAAAAAAAAAATAATAAAAGGAATAATATATTAGTCTTTTAGCTCACTTACGATGATAAATACGCTTTTAAGTGTTTTTATGTCTGAAGTCGTTTGGCAGCTTGGACTCAGATCTTAATTTCAAAGAAATTCAAGGGATCCAATATCCAAGGATGAAGTGTTTATGGAGATAAAGTTGGATTGCAGGAGGCTCAGGAGCTCTGGACCTCAAGGGTACGGCATTTGGATTAAATAGACCAGTATGATTTTAAGTAATCCATAAAATAAAAAAGATTTTAAAAATACTTTTCATGACCTGGAGGCTGCTGAGGAATCTTATGGATGGGATTGTTTCCCCAAAACATTTCCAGCGTACTGCACCAGCCCCATGGAGCCCTTAAGCACCGGTGCTTTTCCAAGGGAACGTGCTTCTTGTTTGCGGGAATCATCGGCAACAGCCAGTGGAGAGCAGAGGCCCTGCAAGGAATTGTCTGTCTAATTCCCTCACTTGCCATCCAAAGAAGTGCAGTTTTGGTACCTTTATCCAACACCAAACTATCCTTCGAATGGTCCTTATTGGTCCTTCGGCACACAGGGACATTCGAGAGCAAAAACTTCTGATGAAGTTCATGGAAATATTTCCTGGGTGTTGTTGGTCTATGCATTCCATGGGCGAACTCAACTGAGGGATTATGGAATCTGGAATGGTTTGGGTGGGAAAGAATATTTAAATCGACACCTTCATGAGTGACCCCTCCCACTGTCCCAGGCTGCCCAGCCCTCAACTAGTCCAAGCCTGCTTGGGCACTCAAAAGGATCCAGGGTGCAATTCCATCCCAGCCCCTTCCAGCCAGGAATTTCCAATTCCAAGATCCCCAAATCTCCCATTTTCCATTGTGACCCCATTCCCTGTGTCCTGTCCCTCCATCCCTTGGCCCCAGTCCCTCTCCAGCTCTCCTGAGTCCTTCAGGCCCCAAAAGGGCCTGAGCCCTCCAGGAATCCTCCCTTCTCCAGAAACCTCCCAAATTTTTCTCCCTTTACATCCAAGTGCATTTTGTGTTGATATCATTGGAAAATTCCTGGAAGGTGCAGATTTTCCAGCTGACATCCAATCACGGGACTCCTCATTTCTTTCCAGGATAAAAGGACCCTGTTGAATTGCCTCCGGGATTCGGGTACAATCAGTTTTCCACAATCTCCCTGTCAGTGCCTTTCCATTTTCCTGGATAATTCCTGGTCAGGAGGATCAGGAGAAGGCAGAGCTTTTATGTCGCTCTCCCATTAATGTGGGGCTGACGTGGATTCCCCTGGAACCGGAAAAGGGGACCACGTGTATGCGGGAATTCGTCACATTGGAAAATCCTTCTGGAGAGATTCCCCAAAAATTCGCAAGAATCCCAAAAAAACTAATTTATTCATGATTTTTAATCTTATTCTCTTGGAGAAATCAAGGAAAAGTCACTTTTGGGATGCACCAAGGGAACGTTTGGCTTTGTGGTGCAGTGCGCAGAATTCCTGAGACCTGAGTCCTATCCATGATGAGCAGCAATCCAACCCTCTGGATGATGATGGGATGCGTGACAAGTGTCAGGGAGCGTTCCAAAGTTTGTTTGAGGAAAAAAAGACCCAATTAAGAATTTTCCTGCATTTAATTTTTTTTTTTCTTTATTGCACAAAATCCACCTGGAAAAATCCACTTAAAGGAATTTTGCTGTCTGAATGCAGGAAGTTGTTCCCATCTCCTGGTGTTTTACTCTCTGTGCCCACAGTTCACAGAATAAAGGGGGTTTTAATCAATAAAAGTTGGGCTCACTCTTCAATATTTGGATTCTCAGTTCCGGGCTTGGCGAGCTCAGCTTTGCTGGGGATGGGACCGAGCGTTTCCAGCCCTGTGCAGAGGTGATTCTTGGTATCCAATTAGGGGAGATTGGCAGCTGGAATAAGACCCAAAATGAGGATTTTTTTCTCCACAATTCAGTGAACACAGGAATTGAAAGTTGTGACTCAGTCCCCAGGTCCCTTAATTTGGATAAGAAACTCCGGAGTGGTTTTGAAAGGATTTTTCTTAACCTTGGTTTCTTTGCTTTCTGATTTCCCAACTTTTCCCTTTAAACAAAACTTGGATGATTGAAGCAGAATCAAAATTAAATTCCAATTTCTTAATCAGATTTCCAAAGAAATCCATGGAATTTTCAAAGATGTGACTGAGGACTGCTGCCTGAACTTTTGAAATTTCCTATTTTTCCTGTTTTAGTTGTGCTCCGTGGCCACAAATTTTTTCCTGGTGGTTTCTCCCTCTGAGTGGACAAACCCCATTCTGCTCCGTTAGGCTGAGCTTGTTTTATCCCAAGCATTTTTAATAACAGAAATAATTACAAAATGTGGATTCCCATCCTTGGGGATGGAGCATCCGAGATTTGTGGATGTTTGGGTGGAAAGGAACGTCCAAAGTCAGAGATGGAGTTCAGTGAGGGCTGTGCTGGACCTTTCCGATCATTCCATGGAATTCATGGAATGCTTTATTCCTTGCAGCTTGCTCAACCCACCTGCAGAACTTTTACTACTGTAAAAAAAAAAAATCACCTTTTTAGTCCCAGTAAAACAGAGAATTTTCTATTTCCACCTTTGTCTGGATTTCATTCAAGGCTTTATTTTGTAATTTTAACAAAAAAAAAATAAATTCCAGGCTTTCAAGCCTATTCCAAGACTTTTACTTCCCCAGGTTTTTCCTTTTCCACAGTGCAGAGAACGAGGAAGACTCGGGCTGCATTTCAAAGCTTTTGCTGAAACCATTTGCGTTGGCAGCAAATTTAATTCACGGAGCTGAGCTCAAAAAACCCTCCTCAAATCAACTCCTCTCCTGTCTGCAGTGTCCTAATTAATAAAGCTGCTGCCTATTAAAAGGAATCATTTTATTTGAAGGAAGGGTTACAGTCTTGGCATATTTTTCCCCTCAAAATCAATTTGCATTCCCCGCTCCTCGGGATAAAGCAACCGTGCTTTTAAAGCTCTGGCAGGAGACAACTTCCAAGGAGATTCTTTTGGAAACATTTTCTTCTTGACAGCTTTATTAGGCCGTGAATGGGGACTTGAGGCCGGGTTTAAAGTATTGATGGGTTTGAAGTGCTGCCTGAGCAGAGCGGGCTGAAAGCGATTCCTCCAGTCAGCCCCAAAATCCCGGAGTTTGCAGATTTACTGGAAATAACTTCTGCCTTCTCTCCACTTTAGGTATTTTCCACCTTTCTGTTGCTTCAGAGGGACAAAGAGTTTGGGAATTAAAAGTCAGGAAGTGGAATCTGGAGGGGAAAAGCTTCAAACCAATGTTGAAATCCTCCTTGTTCATCCACATTTTCCATACAGGCCCTGTGATGATCCGTGATTTATTCATAAAATGGGAGGAGAAACGCTCCTGGTCCTTGTGCTTGGTGTAGGGCTGAATAACGAGGAATTCTGGATTTTTGGTTGGGAAGGAATTTAAAAAACCCACCCATGGCAGGGACCCCTCCCACTGTCCCAGTCCCAATGTCCAGCCTGGCCTTGGGCACTCAAAGGGATCCAGGGGCAGCCACAGCTTCTTTGGGAATTCCATCCCAGCTCCTCCCAGCCAGGAATTCCCAATTCCCAATTTCCCATCCTGAGGTGATTCCCCTCATCCTATCCCCACAAAGTGATCCTTTGGAAATTCCTCCCCATCCCATCCAGGAGCGGAGGGACAGTCCAGGGTCCCTCATTTGGGGGATTTCTGAACAGAATAAACAAAAGCGAAACCTTCAAATCTCCCAAAAAAAAAAAAAAAAAACCCTGGAATATTCACACAACTCATTCCCACAAACTCACATCGCCATGTGGACAATTCCCTCAGGATCTTTCTCCCAGGCAGTGCTGGAAGAAGGAAAAAAATTCCCTGTCCGTGCTTCCTGCAGCTGTCCCTGTGTCCCCAGGGATTGTCCCCTGTGCTTTAAATCCTGTTCTGGGCACTTGGGAAAGGCATGGAGGGGCTGGAGCAGGGAAAGGAACTGGGAAAGGGCTGAGCCTGGAGAAAAGGAGGCTCTGGGGTGGAAAGTGAAAAGAAGTGGGGAAGGTTTGTGTGAGGAGCTGTGAATTGATTGGAGCAAGGAGGGAGGTGAGCAGGAAATGAAAAGGATTTTAATCCATGGCGTGCTTGTGGGAAGCGATTTGGATCTGCTCCCGGGGAACAGGGACAGGAGGAGAGGGAACGGCCTCAGGGGAGGGACAGGGGGGACAGCAGCAGGAATTTCCTCCTGGAAGGTGGCAGGCACTGGACCCCAGATGTTGGATTGCCCTTCCCTGGAGGTGCCCAGGGAATTCCTGGAGGTGGCACCGAGTGCCAAGGTGAGGATGTGACACAGCTCGGAATTTGTGGCCTTGAAGGCTTTTCCATCCTCAATAGAAATGGATTTTTTCCATCCTCTTTTTTTTTTTTTTTTTAATGATTTTTCTCCCTTTCCCCCCCAAATCCATTCTTTTGAACCTTTCCCATTTCCTTGGCCCAGGGAGCCAAAGCCTCTCCCACATTTTAGGAATCACCTCCTTCCTCTCTTCCCCCATCCACTGCATTAACTCTGCTCATCACTGACCCTTGACGAGCATCCACCACTCTTTGACCAAAAATCCTCTTCCCTCCCTTCCCCCCAAAGCCCCTCCTTCACCACATTTTCCAGGCTCAGAAAAGAATGAAATCATGTTTGTCTGACACGACTTGTTTTTCATGGAACGCTGTTGCCTGGAGTTAATGATATCCTTATCTTCTAATCCTTATTGATTTCCTTATCAGCACCCTCATTATTTTGTCTGGGTCTGAGGGCAGATTAAGAAGCCTGGGAGTTCCCTGGATCGTCACAATTGTTTGGTTTTCTTTCAGTGCTAAAATTTCCAGCTTTTACAGCCTTCTGGAGCATCTTTTAAAATCGTATTTATTAAGAATTAACAGCAGTTGGGAAGAGATTTTATGGAGGATTTTTTTATCAGGATTCTTGACTGGAATTTATCTGGATTTGCCTAAATTTTCCTTGGATCATCACAACTGCTTGGTTTTCCTTTTAATGTTAAAAAAAATCAAACTTTTCCAGCCTTCTGGAACATCTTTTAAAATAATATTTATTAAGAATTAACAGCAGTGGGGAAGAGATTTTAATGGAGGAACTTCTCTTGGGGTGCTTGACAGAGATTTATCTGGAAATTCCCTCCTTTGCTTCCCCTTCCTTTCCCTTCCCTATAATCCGACTGTAGCAGCCACAAAAAGCAGGATTTGGTGAGTGGGTGAGGGAATGCTCGGATGATTTAATAAATAGTCATTATCGATAATAACACGTTATTAAATTTTAATTTTAGTGCTTTGTCTGCCCGCATTCGTCGCCATCCAACGCTGACAACTTTCTCCTCGATGTAAGTAGGTCATTCCCCATCCTATTCCCGCTCTATAATTACAGGAAGAAAATTAAAATAGATATAAATTTAATAAAGGAATCCACATTTCCCTCTTGTTCACTGGAATTTTTTGATAAATCTGTAACTCGCGTTGTTTACGTGTCACCCAACCCAGCGGCCGTGACCCACTGCTGGAGTTGAAAGTTCATTAGTTCTGGTAGATTAGACAGCATTAATTAACTAAGATTAATCACTCTCTTAAGCCCAGCCTAAAGTGGCAGCTTCTTAAGGAGCATTTTCTGGTTGGCTGTGAAAGCAGACGGAAGTGACACGGGAATTCCGTTTGTCCCATCAAACACGGAGGTCACTTGACAAGCCGGATGTTTCCCGCTTAATTCCGGTTAATTATTCCATGGATTAAATCATGAGCTCATTAAAGCTGTGCACGGAGTTAAGAGAGATCCAGGAATCTCAGGAAAGCAGGGGAGGGATGGGAAAAATTGATTTTTTTGGGGGGGTTAATTCCACTCGTTCTTGTTCAAAGCTTTGGGGTGAGTTCGAGCACTTCCCAATTCCTGGAATTATCCGAGGCCATGTTGGATATTGGGGTTTGGAGCAGCCTGGGATTGGGAAAAAAGTCCCTGTCCATGGCAAGGGAATGGGGTTGGATGGGATTTAAGGTCTGAGAAAGGTCAGTGATGCCCTAAACAAAGCAAAAACCAGGCAGGAGATCAAAATCATGAAATTATTAACGTGGGAAAAACCCTCTAAAGTCATCGCTGTTAGTTTGGAAAAGGATCTTTTTTTTGAAGGATCAAAGGGAAGAGACAAAAATGTCATTTTTTCCCCTTTTTGATGAAGTTTTTGGGAATGCACTGGCAGAAAGGAGCTCTGGGATCCATGTGATGCGCCCCCGGCTCTCCGGGCATCCGTCTGGACACTCCAGGTTGGAAAGGGCACGGGGTCACCGTGGCAGATGGCAAAAAGGACTTTGCATCCCATTTATTCCCTTCCCTGAACTCATTTTCCGGGATAAAAAGGACTTTGATAATTGAGGGGTGAAGGAGGATAAATAAACACCGAGGAGTTCCAAAAATCCTGGGGAAATATGGAAGGAAAAATTCCTTCTCCCTCAGCAAAAGTTGGAAAATATGGAAGGAAAAATTGGAAAATATGGAAGGAAAAATTCCTTTTCCCTCGGCAAAAATTGGAAAATACGGAAGGAAAAATTGGAAAATACGGAAGGAAAAATTCCTTCTCCCTCAGCAAAAATTGGAAAATATGGAAGGAAAAATTCCTTCTCCCTCGGCAAAAGTTGGAAAATTAATGGAGGAAAAATTCCTTCTCCCTCAGCAAAAATTGGAAAATATGGAAGGAAAAATTGGAAAATATGGAAGGAAAAATTGGAAAATATGGAAAGAAAAATTCCTTCTCCCTTGGCAAAGCCCAGATCCTGTCAGGGTGAAGACGCTGATGAGAACAGGCAGAGTGAGGATGGCGAATTCCCTCGGAAAACTCCGAGGGCGCCGTGTGGTGCCAGCGCCTCACGCGGGGCAAGCCAGCCGTGAAAACACGGGAAACGTTCCAGGCAGGAAAGGCACAGAAAGGAGAGGAAAAATATCCAGGAAAAGCTCCAGCGCTGCATCAGGAGCAGCAGCGCCGTCGCCTCCTCCTCTTCCAGCCTTGGCAGCCACATTCCTGTTGGAAAAAAAAAAAAATCCTGCTCTGATTGTGAGGGTGGGAGATGTGACAGCCAAAGCTGGGAGTTTGTCCTGCCAAAAGCTGTTTCCTTGGAAGAGGCTGGGAAAAAATAAAAATTAAATTAAAATCCCCACGTTGATTTCCAGGCTTGATCAGCTTTGAAAGGAAAGGGCGTTTAAAGGGTTGGTTTTTATGGATGATCCCGTATTAAATCATTAGGAAGGAAAACCCTGGGGAGGTTGTTGGCTGGCTGTCAGGAATTTCTGATTCCCATGGGATCCTGCCAGGCCCAGGAATTTGTGGTAGAGAAACGACAATTTCCTTTTGTTTTAAGGGTGGAATTGTGGGATGGCCTGGTCTGATGGGGCATTAAAAAGGAAAAATTTCCCACTGTCCCAGGCTGCTCCCAGCCCCAATGTCCAGCCTGGCCTTGGCCACTCAAAGGGATCCAGGGGTGCAATTCCATCCCATCCAGCAATTCCCAATTCCCAAAATCCCACCCAATTCTTCCCTTTCCCAGTGTGACCCCATTCCCTGTGTCCTGTCCCTCCATCCCTTGTCTCCAGTCTCTCTCCATCTTTCCTTGGCTCCTTCAGGTCTTGGAAGGTCACAATGAGGTCACCCCTAAAATTTTCCTCCCCACCTGAACATTCCCAGTCTTCCCAGCTTTCCCTCCCAGCAGAGCTGCTCCCCCCTCTCTCATCATCTCTTGTCGTGTCCCTGCCATAAAATCAAGAGGCCAAGGAGAAATCCTGTTCCATTTAAAAGCCCTGCTGAAATCCGTATTTATGGATCTGGGGTTTGAGATGCTGAAATGCATTAAAAAGAGAAGATTTATAGGGTTTGCTGCGCTGGCCTTTCCTTACAGACACTTCCTAAAGATTGTTCCCTCCCAGGGCGTGATTTTCCTGTCATCTTTCAAACCCTGCATTCCTTCTGGTTTAAATCCCAGAATTTATGTCTCTAACCCCTCCAAATGAAAATCCTCCAGCTGTCGGGTTTTATTGCCACAGATTTGTGGGCATTGACACCAAAGAGCTGCAGAGCAGATCAAAGGCTCCCGATCCCGCAGTCGCTGCTGCAGGGCCCTCTCCATGTGAAGGAATTCTGCACCAGGATAAGCCCCAGCTCCCCATTCCTTGATTTTTTTGGGAAAGTTTGTGCCTCAATAACCAGGCT
>VKON01002763.1:133321-155224 GCA_009741485.1 Malurus cyaneus samueli | reverse complement strand
GCAATTCCATCCCAGCCCCTCCCCACCCTCCCAGGCAGGAATTCCCAATTCCCAAAATCCCATCCATCCCTGCCGCCATGGTGGTGGCTGATGGCTGGACTTGATCTTTAAGGTCCTTTCTAATTTTGTGACTTTTAAATTCTAATTGAATTAATTCTGGATTTAATTCTAACCCTTTCTGATTTCAGCAAGGCCAGAGATTTATTTTTGTGAGGAGGGGTCTTGTCTACTCAGCTCCAGAGCTCCTTGTGCCGTGAAGGGTTTTGTTCTTTATTCTGCCATGGAAACCCCAAATCAGACCCATTTTAAGGAATATTTAATATCTGACACCAAAACCTTAAATCACCCCAAGGGTGGCATCACCAAAGTGGTGGAGGGAACTCGTGATTGGGACGGATCTTCCCAGGAAATCCCTTTCCATCCCTGACCTCCCAAACTCCAATTTCCAGACCTTTCCTGGAGATTTCCAGGCTGCTCCCACTTTTCAGCCGCTTTTCCCACTTGGAACCCCCTCCAGGAGTTTCTCCTCTCTCCACGGCTCTGTTAAATCCAAACAAACCCCACAAAATCCTTCCCTTCCCACTTCTTGAGCTCCAACAAACCTGCAGGAAATGACCTTCTCCGTGTTCTCATTTATCCCATTTATTTGTCCTTTTCTCTTGGAAAAATCTCCACCTGCTTCCAGGAAGACACTGAAAAATCAAATTTCATCTGAACACAGCTGGGGCGACCCCGGGCATGGAAAATCCTGACAGGAACAAAACTAATTATGGAAAATCCAGCAAATGGACGTAAATAACTTCTCCATGAGCGCTTTGTAAATATCCAGGGAAAGGGAAAGGCAGCTGCGCCGGCTGGATATTCCATGGATGAGCGGTGGCTGCTGAGGGATGACAAAGCTCCAGCCAGGGTTTTATCAGCTCAGTAACTCCCTAATCAGTCCCTTATCTCGGGATTATTATTATTATTATATTATTGCCTGATTAGAATGGCTGTGCAAGGGGCTGTTCTTTCCCATTCTCCTTCCCGGGGGGAATTTTCATGGACCACAGCAAAGGGAGAGGTTTTTCAGTTTTTCAAATTGTCCCAGGTTCGCTCTCTGGGTTGCCTCTTTGTGTCTGGAGGTGGGATCTGGGTGTGAACTCGGATTTTGGAGGGGTGGAGGGAGGAAGAGGAAGGGGAGCAGGGCTGGCTGGAGCAGTGGATTGGAATCCATTGCAAATCCAGCCCCAATGTCCAGCCTGGGATCTGGGAATTCCCTCCCACCCCTCCCAGTCAAAAATTCCTTCCCAACATCCCAGAATCACCAGATTCCAGGTTTCCAGGTCTAAGTCATCCCCACTCTGCCCTCACCATCCCATTTTCCTGCTGATTTTCCCCCTCAGCAGCCCCAGGCTGTGTTACACAAACCACCCGAGCTCCTCCAGACTCTTCCTCACTTTTCCCATCCCTGCTGAGTTTTCCCAGGTCTCAGCCACTATTTTGTTCTCCATCCAAACCTGAGGCCATTCCCGAATTCCTCTTCCATCCCTGCTCAGGGTTTTGCTGTTTCAAGGTCGCAAGAACTCCCCTTTGCCGCAGTGCCGGTAATTTATTCACTCCGAGGATTTTCAGAGCAGAGGATTTGAATAAAGTTAAGAAAATCACCCCCTTTTTACTTTATTAGAACTGAATCCACACCGAGCATTCCTGGTTTTTTCTTTCTTTATTTTTTTTTTCCCCAATTAAATGCAGCTCTCCCTTTCTCAGGCAGTTTCATATTCCTCCAAAGACAGGAAAGGAAAGAATCAAACCCCAGAGAAATTCAGGAGTTGTCACATAATTGGGAAAGGGATTAAAATATTGCTGGGTCTGACTGAATTTTTCCACGTGGCTCCTCTGGAAGTTGCTGCTGCTCAAACCCAGGAAGCGAAACTCAGCTTTGATTCCCAAAAGAAGAAACAAGAAAAGCTTTTCCTGGGAAAAATCTTGGATGTGAGAAATGCTTGAAGTCGTCTCAATCCAGCACGAACCAGGAGGTGAAATGGGAATGCAAAAATCTGCTTTGCCTGAATTAACTCCATGGATAAATCCCAAAATCTGGAGGATAAAAGGAGGCAGCACAAAGGAAAAACTCACAATTGTTTTGATCCCATTTTCCCTGAGAAATCACCAAACTTGGCTCCCAATATTTGTATTTCAAGGAACTGCAGAATTCCTGCTGGAAAACTGCTTTTCCTCCAGTATCCAATATTCCCGTTTCTTGTCAGCATCCCGAGGAAAATCAGCAGAGCTGGCACTTAATGAGGTTGATTTTAACGAGGTTTTTGAAGGAATAAATTCCCAGGATGAGGGGAATTTCAATGGAGTGAATCATTCAGAGCTGAACCTCCAGCTCGATAAATGATCCTTCAGGGAAAACTCTGTGATTCCTGATTTTCCCTATTAAACAGGGATTCAGATCTAAGCACCCTGCCCTGTTCCTCCTTTTTTTTTTTTTTTTTTTCTCACTCCAGGCTTTTCTCAGGATGTGAACAGGGGTGAAGCCAAGGTGTGATGAATGAACCCAGTGCCATTTGCATTCCAAGGAAATTCCTCTTAAATTCCATGAGATTTCACACCGCTGGTGGATTTCCCATGAACATTCCATGAACAGCTGTCCCATGAACATTCCTTTATGGGAACCCCAAATTCAGACCCCAGGAAATCAGCAGAACTCCATTAAGGCCAGGGAAAGGCACTGATTGACTCCACCTGAGGTTTTCTCCCTGGATATTTATTCCCAGTGATATGGGGATACCAAAAAATGGGAAAAGATTGATGGAGCTTTGTGGATCTCCATCCATCCATCCATCCATCCCACCATCCATACCACCTCATCCATCCATCATCTCATCCATCCATCCATCCATCCCCTGCCATTCCCATCCCCATCCATCCATCTCCATCCACTGTCCATCCATCCATCCATCCTCCATCCATCCATGCCATCCATCCATCATCCATCCATCCATCCCATCTTCCATCTGTTCATCCATCCATCCATCCTGTCCATCCATCCCATCCATCCCCTCCATCTCATCCATCCATCCCATCCATCCATCCCATCCATCCATCCATCTGCCATGTCATACCCATAGTCCATCCATCCATCCTGACTCCTCCCTCCCATCATCCACCCTCCATGCATTCATCATATCCATCCATCCACATCCATCCCTTGAACCCATCGCATCTCCACCGTCCATCCATCCCAATCCATTCCATCCATCATCCATCCATCTCTGTCCCCATGCATCCTGCGCTTCTGGCGGCGATGCACCATCACATCCATACGATCCATCCCTGCCATCTCCATCCATCTCATCCATCAATCCATCCATCCTCACTCATCCATCCATCCTGTCCATCTTCCATCCATCATCATCCAACATCATCTCATCCATCATCCATCCCATCCTGTCCATCCATCCATCCTATCCATCCATCTCCATCCATCCATCACTGTTCATCCATCTCCATCACACCTAATCCCTTCCATCCTCCTCCATCCATCCCATCTCATCCCTGTCCATCCATCATCCATCCCATCCATCCATCCATCCACCATCCATCCATCATCCCCGTCCACCCATGTCCATCTATCATTCCATCTCCAGTATCCATCCATCATCCATCCATCCATCCATCCATCCATATCCCTCCATCCTCCATCCACATCCATCCATCCATTATGTCATCCCATCATCCATCTATCCAACCATCCCTGTCCATTCATCTCCATCCTCCACCATCCATCCATCCATCCACCATCCACCATCCATCCATCCCTGTCCATTCCACCATCCTGTCCATCCATCCATCATCCATCATCCATCATCCATCCATCCATCCTTCCATCCATCCATCCTCCATCCATCCATCCATCCATCCATCCATCCATCCCTGTCATCCAATTCCATCACCTCCATCCATCCATACCATCCTGTCCATCCATCATCCCCCATCCCACCATCCATCCCTGTCCCACCCATCCCATGACCATCATCCATCATAGCCATCCCTATCCACTCCATATACATCCATCCATCCATCCATCCATCCCTGATCCATCCATCCATCCATCATCCATCACCATCCATGCCCATCCATCCATCCTGCTCCATCCTCCATCCATCCATCCATTCCAATCCTTTCAATCACAATGACCCATCCAATCCCTGGGTCCATCACCATTCTTAATACCATGCCAGTCCACTCTTCCTTGAATATATCCTACCGACCATCATCGCAGGCAGGAAAAACCATATTTCATGATCTTCTCTCTCCCATTCATTTATTGGTTGATTCATTCACTCCCACAGGTGTGGAACATTTCTCCTGGAAAAAATAAAGGCTTAGACGTGGCTGAGGAATTTCTCATATTTAATTTATAAACTTTTTTTTCATATATTTGCAGCAAATTCTTCTTACGACAACAAAATTATTTTACCCTCTCTTGGTGAGAAGCGTTGGAGCCACTGGACAGCTGAGGGGAAAGAGGACGGATGTAAAGCTTGGAGATTCTTCAAAGGAAAAGAAAGGATTTAAATAACTCCTGAAGAATTTTTATATTGTTCATTCTAGAGCCAAACCCCCTCACTTTAATAATAGAGCTCCATAGAAAAGTGAGTCATGCTCTTGGAATTAAATCCTGAGTTACTTTTAATGCTCGGGGCTCCTTGGTAATTGAGTTTTAAATGTCCCACAAGTTGCTATTTTGGCCAGGAAAACTTACAGAATTTGAAAAAAAATTCCTTTATTGTGGTTCATGATGTTCCTAAAGGATCCATTGGGCATCTCATGCAGGAGTTCCCAGTTTTAAACAGAGAGATGACCCCATTGTTGTGATCATGATTGAGCAGGCTCTAAATTTGAGGTTCACGTTTATTTCAGCATCTGGAATTCCCAAATAAATCCTTCAGCTGAGGCCTTCATTCCATTTTGATCAGGAGCTGCCAGAAAAGGAAACTTTTAAGGTTTAAGTGTGTCAGGAACTTCAGGATATTGCCCAGCCACTGCTTTGGAATGAGGCACAGAATTTGAGGCTTTAATTTGTAACATTTACCAGGGATTTGTATACCAACATAAAAACTGAAATTTTTTGTTGGAATTCTGATTAGAAAGAATCTTGGCGTGAGAAAGAATTGTTGTTTTTTCTGATTTTAGGTTGTTGTTGGAAATAACAAATCCATTGAAACCCCAATGAACCAACATCACCTAAAATACATCTGGAGAATATGAAACTATTAAAACCCAGATTGACATCTGCTTTTACCTCAGATGGAATGGAAAAATACATTTCCATGGTTTTATTAATTCAGAATTCCGTTGTTGGTAAAACAAACCCAAATCTCCAGGTCTCCAGCAAAGATGGAATTGATCCTGATGGGATTTGTGTTGTCCAAGGGAAAGGGATGAACCCCGTGCTACCCCGGCCCTGATAACTGTTAGCATTTTCATCAGATTTGGAGGAAAAATGACAATGCCTGAGAGCAAGAATTCAAATTTGAGTTTTAAATATAGACCAGGAAGGGAAAAACGGCATCTTCTCCTCCGTGTCCTCAAGACAAACTGATAAAACACGGGAAGAGAAGGAATAATTAGGGATAAACTCCCCATAAATCTGCATGTCATCTGCATAAAGCTGGATCTCTGATCCATATCTTGAGATTCCTTCAGTCAGAGGAAGTGGGGAGCGAATTAAGATGAGCTCAGGGTGTGGAATTGGGGTGAATCAGGGAAAATCTGGGAATGAGGAGAGGACAGAAGGTGCTGAGGAGCTCAGGATGGGGCAAAGATCCTCGCAGGAACCCTTTGGGTCACAACTTTAAGGATTTTGTCTGCTTCCAGTCTGCCTAAGGAACTGCAGCTTCAAAATCAGGATTCAGGGAAGCACTCGGGCATTCCATGCAGAAAATCCATGCTTAAGTGCTTTGCTGGTTCAGGGCTAAATTAATTTGTAATGATTTGATGAACAATGCCTTGTACAGGATTCCTGCATTAAATTCCAACTGCTGGGTTTGATGAATTCAGACAATTACCCCGTGCATCAACAGCGCTCATTAAAATTAATTATCACCTGCTCACTTTTTATTAATGGGCTGGAGAACGGGCGGATTGCTCAGTTGGAGTAAATCAGGAATATTCCAGGAGTGGGAGGGAATTCCTTTAAACCCTGAGAATTGGAAATAAATTTTTAGGAATCTCTGGTCCAGGTGGATCCCAAATTAAAGAAGGAGGGATGTTGGTTGGATGGGGTCTGGAAAAAGCTGGAAAACACAAAAATCAGTTTAAAGCTTTGTGCTGGGGGTTTAAGAGATTCAACTCCCAGCTCCGGCAAAGCCAGGCTTTAGTGGGAAAAGCCAAAACAACCTGGAAAATGAAATGGGAATCTCAGGAAATATTGTTGGTATTTGGAATTTAATAAGTGCTTGGAATGGAAAACTTGGGGGAAAGGGGATTTGCACTAAGTCCGACCTCACACCCAGAAGATACTCCTACACCTAGACGTAAACCGAGACCTAAACCTAGACCTAAACCTAGATTTAAACTTATACCTAAACCTAGATTTAGACTTAAACTTAAACCTAAACCTAGATTTAAACCTAAACCCAGACCTAAATCTAGACCTAAACCTGAGCGACCTCCCTTACCCCTCCCTAATTTGGCCATTAAAACATTTTATAATTTCATTCACAGAACTGATCAAACTCCATCTTCCAGCGACTTCTCCTCTCCTCCCCGCAGATATTCCCTCAGGAATTCAGCTCCGGGATTTTCCTGTTCAAACATCTGGAGTTCCTGTCTCAGCATTTCACTTGATATGAAATAACTCAATCCCCTCCTGGTTTGGGTTGTGTTTCCTTTTGTTCCCTGGATATATTTATTAGCAATAATTTCCCTTTATTTATTAATATTAATTTCCCTTCCATTCTTCAACACCCAATATCCAAATGACCCAAAGATGGATGGATTTTCCATCTGTGTTCCCCAAATGGGGACCCCAAACTGATGGAAATTTAGCCTGGGAATGGCAGGATCGGGAAATTCCTCCTGATGGAATCAGAGGAAAATCCTGTCTGTGAAATCCTGTATTCCCAAAGAGCTGAGCGTGATCCCAGCACCCCTCACCCCATCAAAACCAGGGAATTATGAGGGTTCGAAAAGACCCTAAACCACAATAAACTGTTCCTATATCCCATGATTTTTACTATTCTTCCAACCCAAACCATTCCACGAATCCTGATCCAATCTCTCCTGCACATTTCCTTTTCCCCCTCCAACCCAAGACACCAAAGCCCATCCCAAATCCTCCCCTTTCCCACTCTTTTCCCTCTTCCCTGAAACCCCTCTGGACACGGCTCCTCCTTCTCCCTCCCCTCCATCCAGCGATGTGGAATTCACTCTGAGGGATAAATCTGATTTATGGGCAGAGATAAAAACGAGATTCCATCACATCCAGAACCTTCTCCAGCCTTGACATCCCCTATTAACAGCCCCTCTCCCGATATTTTTCACGGACTGTGTCCAATCCCCAATTCCCAGGCATTTAATTACTCTCCCTTTGTTATAAGATCCCAATAAATCTCCAGATTTACGCCCTGCTCCATAAATCAAACCTTCTCTCCACTTGCTTTACGACGGCACAAATTGGTCG
The DNA here is from genome assembly GCA_009741485.1 of Malurus cyaneus samueli. Taxonomy (NCBI): domain Eukaryota; kingdom Metazoa; phylum Chordata; class Aves; order Passeriformes; family Maluridae; genus Malurus; species Malurus cyaneus. Next base: position 147,546 of record VKON01002763.1, on the reverse strand, counting down.
GAGGCATTGGTGTAAATTTTGATGGGATTGAATCGTTGGCTCCACGTCCTCGTTTCCAGTTTTCCTCGTGAATCTGAGCTGGGAATCACCGAGCATCACACAATTAATTCCTCCCAACAGCAGCCTCGGTGTCTATTATTTAATTTCTTTCTCAACCCTGTTGTTGTAAATATTCCCCCGGGTGTTATGGGGATTATTTGGAAAACAGGATTGAGGTGGGATTTATTTGGGATTTTCCCGATGGCTGGAGTGAGGGAGAAGGTCGGGAAGTTCGTTAAAGCGAATTAATGGGGAACAAGCGGGGTCTAATTGGAGTCTGAAGGGCTGCTCCTGTGGATTATCTGTGTTCCTGCTCTGGGAATGCTGGGAATGACAGCAGATCCATCCAATCCCTGGGAATTTCCCGATGGCTGGAGTGAGGGAGGTTGGGAAGTTCATTAAAGCAAATTAATGGGGAACAAGAGGGGTCTAATCAGAGCCTGAAGGGCTGCTCCCATGGATTATCTGTGTTCCTGCTCCGGGAACGCTGGGAATGACAGCAGATCCATCCAATCCCTGGGAATTTCCGGGTGGCTGGAGCGAGAGAGAAGGTTGGAAAGTTCAAGCAAACTAAGGGGAACAAGTGGGGTCTAATCAGAGCCTGAACGGCTGCTCCCATGGATTATCCACGTTCCTGATCCAGGAATGCTGGGAATGACAGCAGATCCATCCAATCCCCGGGAATTTTCCGGAGGCTGGAGCAAGGGAGAAGGTTGGGAAGTTCATTAAAGAGGATTAATGGGGAACAAGCGGGGTTTAATCAGAGCCTGAACGGCTGCTCCTATGGATTATCCGTATTCCTGCTCTGGGAACGCTGGGAATGACAGCAGATCCATCCAATCCCTGGGAATTTCCCGGAGGCTGGAGCAAGAGAGAAGGTCGGGAAGTTCATTAAAGCGAATTAATGGGGAACAAGTGGGGTCTAATTGGAGTCTGAAGGGCTGCTCCTGTGGATTATCCGTATTCCTGCTCCAGGAATGCTGGGAATGACAGCAGATCCATCCAGACTCTGGGAATTTCCCGGTGGTTGGAGCGAGGGAGGTTGGGAAGTTCATTAAAGTGGATTAATGGGGAACAAGCGGGGTTTAATCAGAGCCTGAACGGCTGCTCCCATGGATTATCCACGTTCCTGCTCCGGGAACTCTGGGAATGACAACAAATCCATCCTCTTCAGCCACTCCATCCACTGATAAATGAGTTCCTGCCCACAATTGGCATCCTGTCACGGAGCAGGGCCCTGCTCCGATTTGTGCTCCCCACGGAGAGTCCCTGCCTGCAAAACACCGAGAATTCTGGTGTTACCCTGCTCCATGCCCTGCTCCAGGGAAAATCCTGGATAATCGTCCAGGATTGATGGTCTCCATTCTGTGAGGTGACAGAAAAATGATTAAAAGCAGCATATGGCAGATTAATTAATCAGGGATTTTGTTTTGTGTGGTGGGGCCTCGTGGTTTCCCCCGAAATGGGATTTTTCTGTCGGTGAAGGAATGGATCACAAAGATTCTATGGAATATCAATCACAGTTGCACTCACACCACACCAAATATTCTCTTTAAAATATTCCTACCCCTGTTCCCAAACCAGTGATAAATTGGGGTTTTGCATCCCAAAATACCGAAAAATCTTCCTTTTTCTCTTTCAGGAAGAAAAGAGGCTTTCAATGATGCATAATGTCCCCTCATGCTTGGAAAACAACCTGGAATTAACAAAGAATTTGTGTTGCACTCATAGCCCACACAAAATATTCCCTTTAAAATATTCCCACCCCTAAAATCAAACCAGCGAAAAGTTGGGGTTTTGCATCCCAAACTATACAGAAAAATCTTCCTATTTCTCTTTCAGGAAGAAAAGTGATCTCAAATGATCCATAAAATCCCCTCAGTCCTGTTACTGTTTGGAAAAAAAACAGATTTATGGAGAATTTGTGTTGCACTCACAGCCACACAAAATATTCCCTTTAAAATACTCTCACCCCTAAAATCAAACCAGTGAAAAGTTGGGGTTTTGGATCCCAAACTACAGGAAAAAACTCTCCTATATTTCTCTTTCAGGAAGAAAAGTGACCTCAAATGATCCATAATGTCCTTCAGCCCTGTTACTCCTTGGAAATAAAATCTGATTTAACAGAGAATTCTCGTTATTCTCATCCCCACACAAAATATTCCATTTGAGTGGAGCAGCCCAAGAGATGCTGCCCGGAAATGGGGAATTAGTTGGAATAATTTCAGCCAAGACATTTTAAGCTTGAGTTGCACCAAGAAAAAGCTGCGTTCGCTGAACTGAAAATGACCCTTGAAAGGTTTGGTCAGAGCGACAGGAACGCGGTGCAAACCTGAGTCAGCACAAAGCCCTGCAAGTCAGGCTTTGTCTTTTCCAGAATAAAAGAGGGATTTCAGTTCTTCAGCCAACACAAAAAAAAAGGTCTGAATCCAGGAAAAATTATGGCAGGGCAGTAACGAAATAAATTATTGCTGAGCAGCAATCAGGCAAGTCAGTTGTGAGTCATCAACCACGGAGAAATCCCATTTAAATCCCAAAAAAATCCTATTTAAATCCCAAAGAAATGCCATTTAAATGCCAAAGAAATGCCATTTAAATCCCAAAGAAATCCCATTTTAATCCCAAAGAAACTCCATTTAACACCCCAGTCTTCAATGCTCAAAATGCAAGCCCATGGAAAGCCAAGGATTTTTGAAAAAAAAAAACAAAACTCAATTTTCCAGTTTTGGGGTTTTATTGAGATTTTTGAGGTCTCTTCAGGGTGTCTTCAAACACAGAAGCCTGAGAGACTCAGAAGAGTCGGAGTTTCAGGAATTGGAATAATTTCTTGGGTAATTTCTTGGGTTTTCACCCAATAATTTTTTTTTTTTAAACCTGCAATTAAAAATGAGTGGTGATAACTCAAAAGTTGATAAAAAAGCATTTTCTCTGGATAATTCTCAGAAGGACGGAAGGAATTGACCCTCCAGTCACGGAGAACAGGGAAATCTCACCTTGACATCGCAGCACATGGAATTGAGAGGGAAAGACAAACTCGGGAGGGAAAAATTGATTCATTAATTAAAAAAAAAAAAAAATTAATTGCACCCATCTGTCTCCTTCACAGGAAAGTGAGATCCCTGCCCAAACCTCGCACCATTCCGAGGAATTTGGGATTCAAACAATTCCCTCCTGAGGTTACCTGAACTCTGCTCCTTCAACTCCGTCAGAGCTCTGGGCTGAGGATGAAAAATGGCTCCTGAGGATGGGTTTTGTCCCCATTTAATGGGATCGTTTGGAATTCACGTTTTTAATTAACCTCTGCCAATCCCCAGACTGCCGTTCGGTGTTTCACTGACAGATCCGCAATTGCTTCCTTATCTCCCTCCCGGGCTCCTCGCTGCGTTCTCAGGGTGGAGAGGAATCCTAAATCCTCCATCCCGACATTTCCCATGGGATGAAGGGGAAGGACCTGGGAAAAGGGTTTGGGAAAAGGGTTTGGGAAAAGGGTAGGGAAGAAAAGGGATTAAGGGAAAGGGTTAGAAACACTAAAATTGCTTGTAAAGGGACAAGGTGGGCTTGGTGAGTGAAATTCGCGAAAACTAGATTCTGGGACAAAACACTAGACTTGGGAAATGGGTTGGGAAAAAGGGTTTGGGAAAAGGGTTTGGAAAAGGGTTTGGGAAAAGGGATTTGGGAAAAGGGATTGGGAAAAGGGTTTCAGAAAAGGGATTTGGAAAAGGGAAATTCTTGAAAAGTTGGAAGAAAAGGATTGAAAAGTCTGAGATTTGGAAAGATTTGGAATGATGGAAAAGGTTTTGGAGAAGGTTTGGGGATTGAGAAAAGGGTTTTTGGGAAAAAATCTTGGAGAAGGATTTTGGAAACGGATTTTGGCAAAGGGTTTGGGAAAAGGATTTTGCAGAACAATTTGGGAAAAGCACTTGGGAAAAAATCTGGGAGAAGATTTGGGAAAAGGTATTGGGAGAAGATTGGGAGGTTTGGGAAAGTTTGGGAAGGATCTGGAAAGGATTTGGAAAAGGATTTTTGAGATTGTCAGATGGCGCTCTACAGGCAAATCCATCAACTGAATTTCAGTCCCCCCATCTCACAAGGTTGTCCTATGATGGAAAACAGTTCTCCTTCGCTTGAGAGGTGAACTTCAATCCTTTACCTTTCCCGCCCTCCCGAATTTCAGCCTAAACCCTTCACTCTAATTCCTTTTCCTTTCACGTTCTCTTTCCTCTGCTGAGGGTCTCGTCACCCTTCGCCTGAAAAAAATATCTGTCTATCAACGAAAAAGAAAAAGTGGCGAGAAAAATCCCGATTTGCGCGGCGCCGCATTATTTTGAGATATTTCCCATCCCCCACTTGTGTACATTCTTTTAAGCGCAAAACAAGTGGTGCGCCCACCCTACCTTTTTCTTAGTCTTTTGTCCTCTCCCTCATTTTTTCCTCCCCTCCGAGTCTTTTTCCCTTATCATATAGTCTCTCGGAATTAATTTGCTGGGAGAAATACTCCAGGCTTTGGATCTAGGGGGATGTCGCGCACAAAAGCAGACTATATAGAACAGGAATGACCATGAATAAAACTGCGAAATTTATATGAGAGTTGAATTTTAATGTCTAGTTCCTGGACATTAAAGATGAAATCTCGACGCAGAGGAGAGGCTGTTTATAATTGGTCACCCAGGCCAATAGAAGATAGCTGTCTTGGATAGCGCACGTTGTTTACTTTTCTCATCTGGCCCAGCCGCCTATGGCCACCCCAGGCCGGCGACAGGTTTAATTAGGGGGGTTCCACCAAACCATTAATCCAAAAAACCCCCAAACCAGAGTTTTGCCATCCCATTATACTTTTGCCTCCTCTCCACATGTTCCTGCACTTCCCAAATCCGGAATTTGCTGCAAAACCCTTTTCCCACGGCTTTTCCCTGAGTTGTTTCCTTCCTACGTTATATTTTTTTTTATTTATGTTTAAATTGTTAAATTTTTTTATATATCTTAATTTTTTCCACATGTTTTTTAAAATTTAACAATAATAAGAGCAGGAAGCATTTTGCCCACATCAGTAAGGACAAAGTGGAAACGGCTTCAGCATTGATTCTGACTTGGGTGAATGCCTTCTCACGAAATCTTTTAAACTGAGCTCTGAGCTCATGTCAGGATCATATAAAATAGGGGGACATCACTTGCATTTGGGAAGTTTCTTAAGCCCAGATAGATTTGTTAATTTCCTGAATATCCCATAAAACTGTGTATTTCATTTGGGGAATCTCCTGCAGAAATGATTAGATCATTCTGTCGTGGAGATTATATCCTGGCCTGAAAACTAATACTTTGTATGCTTAGTGTGTGGGAAATTCCTGTGACAAGATGTTAGGAAGAGTCTTACAAAAAACGTGTGAACAGTGGGGAAGAATACCTGGATAGATATGATAATCTAGTTAACTTGATGTTATAACTAATAATACAAATGTGTACTCCCGGCTTGAGCGACGGGCTCAAGTTGTGCACCTGGATCGGATTCCAGCTTCAACATTCAGGATAACACCACTTTATACCTTACCCCCCAAAATGAGCGGTGTCATATTAAAAATGGCCTTTCAAACAGAGAGCCAATGAAACTGGGTTTGCCGAGTTGGATTTGAAACCGCGATTCACGAAAACAAAGCAGTAACAGACAAATGTTTGTTAATGGACAATGGGCTCCTGTATACTATTTACATAAAAAACAGAGTTTCCTATCGCCGTGTGCACCAAATCACTGGGGGTACAGGCGGAGAGCCTCATTTTTCCCCTTACTAACCTCGGTACCTTCCTCTGGGACCTCCCTTCCCATTGGGTGATTCCCCAGCTCGCACATCACCCACTGTGGAAAACCTCCACTCCGTTTCATTCCTTCTTCCGGATTAATCCATCCCCCACAAGGGCGCCGGATTTTCCCACAGACAGAACCAAACGAGAAACAATTTTTAACACAACCAATGGTCTCCGTTGGCAACACTCCATACTTAAATAACTTAGCTTTGCACTCCCAGAACAACAGGGTTGCTGCTTCGTGAAAACAAGCACTCTCTTTTGCACTTTTCGGCAGCGTTTGGGTTCCCAGTTTTCCTCCTGTTCCCCAGAAAGCGGTCCAGCCTATGTAGGGGAGCAACCTACCTTTTGCCCTCCCCACAATGGGCACAGTGGAGGGTCTAGCCCAAAGCAGCTCTGCCCCAGGAAAAACCCTAGGAAACTTGTTTTTCCACAGCCTTTCTCCTGCCCCCCCCCCTTTGGGAAAACTACCTATTCAAATTTGTAGTTTTTTAACTCCCCATAATCCCCACTTCAATCTTCTGCCAAAATTTGCAGAGGTTTTCAAATGTAGAAGAATAAGCTAACCGTGGTGTATACTAAGGGGATTTTTAAAAAAACTTTCATAATAATTCCAGTGGAAAAGGCCCTTGAAAAGACTCCTCCTTAATTTCCCCTTGGCTTTTTTTCCCTTCCCCTCAGACAGGCAACCATGGCAAGATTCAGGGGACCACATTCAGCCCCCCTTCCAGTCACCAGACCATAGCGGCATTGGGTGTGCCCCATCCCTATCCGCAACGGAGATCCTTCGCGCGAAGAGAATGAATTATCGTCCTCTTCTAAAATAAAAAGGGTTACTTCTGTTCCTTTTACTCTTGTTCCCTTGTTGATAATCGAATGTCTGCTCTTATCCCCACCTATGCCAAGAGCATGAAAAACATTCCAACCGAAGGACAGCACACGTTCCCCCTCCACTTGGTTCACTAGATTTTCCGGCATTGCGCTTGTCAGAAAAAACGGTGAGCTCTTTCTTAAAGGTTGATAAATGAATCAAACAGTTTTCCTTCCCTCCATCACCTTTCCCCCTCCGGTCCAATCATTCCTTATTGTCTCCGCACCTCTAATTTGTCCCCCAATCATTGCGAATGACGATATTCACATAGAGTCCCAAAACCAAAGAGCAAGCTATGGCTAGTTGCCTGGACAACCCCCAAGCCCCACCTAGCGCTGGAAAAGGAACAAACTCTCATCGAAGCGTAACAGAAAGCAACAAATTATTCAAAAGTCCCTGCTGTACAAGGACTGCAAGAAAACCACTTTCCCAAGCCTAATAGGGGTCTCCAGACTGTGCTTCCTTCCTCCCTTTATGTCTCATATCTCCGGGGTAAGGAAGCTCCCTGAATCATTTTCTCCCAATAAAAGAAAACATATTAACTCCAGGTTCTCGTCTTACTGCTTGCTCTTTTTTCCTTTTCTGCAATAAACAGTGGTAGGTTACAGCCTGGGTTGGCGAAAGGGGTTCCTCAACAGCCTTCAGCAAAAGAGAATGAAAAAACTGGCAACGCCCAGGCCCCTTCTTTCCCTTTTCCATTTACCACAGGGACTAAAGTTTCTTAACCCCTTTGCCAGGGCTTCTGGGGAGGGCTGCCTGTGACTCCAGCGTATTGGATATCATACCCCAAAAGACCCCCATCCTGTGGACAAAGTGCGAGCTTGAAATTAAACACCCTTTTGATAATACAGACAAACCAAAAAAAAAAACAGAAAAAAAAAAAAAAAAAAAAAAAAAAAAAAAAGCAATAAATTAATACCTGTGGGTGAGAGGGAATGTCTACCCAACCAATCCCTCCCCCCATCCACAGTTGAATAAATTTCCTATTTTCTATCACCAACAGAGAATAAGCCCAGGAAAAGGCTTTAAACGTTCAAAGGGCTCTTACTTTCCATCTTGCGCCACGGCATCTGATAATATTGCCCCAGAGGGGAGCAATTTATTATACTCCCAAAAACTACAGTTTAAAAAGTCCTCCCTATCAAAGGAGTTAGACTTGATTAAAAAAACCGATCATAAATGAAAGGGAGAAAACGTGCACCAGTTTACATACTTTTAGGCGAAATTTATAGAAGGGGATCTCCTTTGTCCCTTTATCCAATGTCTCAAGTGTAACGGGGACTGGTTGAGGGGATCGGACGTACCCAACTTAAAGACCTCTTTCCCCCCCAAACAACAGGGGACCAACAGCCCCACTTAAAACCGTACCCCTTTTGGGCGCCAACCCGGCAAAACAATAGTTTGGCCAAGGTTGCATTGCTCTTCAAATGGAACAATGGTGTATTAATTAACTCCTGCGGACATCCCAAAACCCAGGCATCCTCCCACTAGCGGCAGGCCCACAAGGAATAAACCAGCCACGTTGGTCTTGCAACATCTCTGAGTTGTTGGGTTTTTCCACCACTTTTTTTATTTGTTCCCTTTTATTCGGGCCTGGCCCTTATTTTTTTGCCCCGAATGATTGTCAATGATTGGGGGTTGGTAGCATGGGACAAGCCCGGCCCTCTTTGAGGCCTTGTTCCAGATATAGAAGAAAATAATTCAACTTTTTACCAATCTGACAGCGGGACGGTATTATCAGAAGAAAACAAATTGGGAAATACTTTTCCGTTCTGACCATTCCTAAGAGCATCCTGGGAAAGGGAACACCTCGTGGCGTTATTAACCCTGGACAGATGAAAGAGCGCAGGCTCGGTGTTTCAAGAATTCCCCTGGCCAGTTCAGATTTTACAACCAATGAAAATTTGCCTTTTTGTTGCGGTTTCTTTCGGTTTTTCTTCTTTATTTCAGTAAATGTTGGTTTGGTCATCTGGAATTGGATTTTTTTAGCGGACTGTGGCACTGCATACACATACTGGAATTCTGAAATTCAGTAGGTAATTAACAACAAAAAGAATGGTAAGAATAAAATAGGGCCTGGGCTTTATTAAGAATGAATGTTCCCGCGCCCCTTTTTAAGAGAAATTACTACATTTAATAAAAAAGATATGGTATTTAAGAAGATGCACTCCGGTAATTTTATTTTTGCTTAAGAGACCAATTAGATGGGGGTGAAGGGGCAGTATGAGAAAAGAGTCTTCTTTTGCCTTTTTCTTCATATCAAATAAACCAAACTACAAGGTTCTCCGGTCCCAATGGCCCCCGGAGGGCCCCAACAGCCTCAATGCGGCGTTCGACTCAAATTCTACAAAAATATGAATTTTGCGTCCCAAGGAAAATTTATCCATATTTTGTTTGTTGAACCCCCTTAATTTGGGAAACCTCCCGTCGGAATATTTTTTTGCGAGTCCAGAAATTTCCACAGCGGACCTACTTGAAAATTGGAAGAGGTACTTTCTCCAAGTTGCCCACCATCCCAACCAAAACCCGAGATATTAAAAATTAGCCTTTTCCAAAAGGAAAAAATTGATGCGGATCTGATATTTGATTTATATTATCACTCGTTGTACCCAACATATTCATTTCACACTAATTCCACCATTAAGTAGCCTTCCCTTCTTCCGGTGGGCCGGTTATATAATTTTCACATTATGATCTGGGCGATTCTTATCGAGGATTTTGGGTTTGTTTGGGTGCGACTCTAATTCAAATTAAAATTCCCCTGGGGATTACAGAAGGGAATTATTGTGAGGGTTTCCTAAACGCGACAACACAAACACACCATAAGCCTATACACCATGAAAGACCCCAAACCCCGCATAATTATTCTTATTTTGGGGAGAATTGGCAGTGAGAGAAAACAAGACAGACGGAACACATTAATTTCATTCCAATCTCCTGAACCTATTGTGTTAATGAATCCCTATTTGGAGAACACTTAAAAATTATCGGCATAACCTATGCAAACAGCATGCTTCTGGGAAAACAGTTGAGCTCTATGAGAAAGGTGTTTGTGTTTAATTCCACTGGCAATCGGATAACCAACAGGGATAAATCCATGAGCTTTTAAATTTCACCTTTCTTCAGCTCTTCAAAGTAAGAAAGACAATTCCTAAATCAAGGGGAATGTTAAAACAATATAGTTTTCGGCCACCCATAACAACCCTTTGCCTACATATTAATACAATCTTTGCTTTGGATCCTATATAAGACCAATGTGATTTAAAAAATTGAAAATCTCTTATTGAAACATTACCAAAAACTTATGTGGTAACTCCTAATCAACCATCCCCAATTTCCCCCATCAACCAAACCACCGGGAAAGCTGGGAAGAAACCATTCAACCGGCTCCCAAGGCTTCTCATTGTTCCTTTCCTATATCTCCCTCTCCCACTGGTTTACCTTGCAACCCAGACCTTTTTTTTCTGGAGAAACCCTTCAATCCCATTTGGTCGCTCGGGACCCACAACCTTCAGAAAATGATTTCGTATTCCTCATTCTTGTTTCACAGAGCAAAATTCCCGCCAAAAGCCACCCACACTCTCAGCGCCACCAGCCCACCCCGGGGGCCCACCCCCGGAAACATTACCCCAAACCTCCTGGGCTACCCGAAATATGCACAACAACAATCAACCAGGACAACCCATCCTAACAAAATCGGAATACCCTATATGGGCAGGGCTGGGTCCACGTGTTTGCCATCACACAAAAGTTAACCCTCCCTACCCCTGTCCGCATCAAATTCTGGACCCTCATTCAATTTTTGAATCTTTTGTTTTTCCCTGTTCTTGGTAAAAGGCCCAAAAAGGTGGAATTTGGCCTAAACATCTTTTGGAAGGAATGGGGATGGAAAAGGGAGGGGGGGGAAGGGTTGGAATTCATGGCAGGCATTTCAACCAGAAAAATGTAGCCCCCTTTTCTTTTTTTTGGTCGTCAAAGTCCCACAAATAACCTGTGACCAGAATTAAATGGTTGAAAAAAGAGGCTTTTCCACTATTGGACACCCTCCCGAGCTTCTTTTCCTTTGGTAGAACAGAAAAGCCACCATTTTATTTTAAACCACTGGAGCTTATGGAACTACTCTGGGCCTGAGCAGAAGATAACAAGTATCTGTTGGAGACGAAATAGGGAGTGAGAGAATGAGAAGCACCATTCCTTTTTTTTTATAAAAAACGTGTTATGGGGGAATTTATAGTAAATCCAGTGGGCCGCCCTTCAACGCAATGTGCAACCCCACAATAAGAAGACAAGTAGGCCACAAGACCCAAAGGGGCCGCTTGATCGTTGTCCAAATGATAGGCATGAAGTTTGAAGGCCACCCCTAGGGGAGAATATCAGGCCTTTGGACCAGGGAAAAGGGTGAAAACGGATCCCAGGAGAAAGGCAAGCAGACCTGTTTTTTGTTCCCTGGAGATCTTCCCCCTCAGCCTCAAACTAATGCAGCCGTTTGTAATCGAAACATTTTTTTATAGAAACCCATGGGGACTTTTTTAACAATTCCAAAGGGCTGCAATCTTTTTTTTTTTGCCTTTCATATCAGGACAGCTTGCTAGGCAGGGGCTTGTTTTTTCCCATCCCATCCCTGCTTCCCAGTCACCATCGTACCCTTTGACCAAGAGGTTATTGGACAACTTCAGCTGCCATATGATGTCCATAATACAATACGACCGCATCCTCAGACCACTTCTCCATAGAACTATCAAAAGAAACAGATTTTTTTCCCCCCACAGGTCCCCCCTTTGGATCTTAATCTTTGAGTGTTTTTATAATTAACCATTAATCAACAGTGGGGGATTTATTTGCCAGTCCAAGTTGTAACGGCTCCCCTACCTTGGAAAGGAGGATGAGGATGGGATGAGGATTCAAAAAATAGGGATTACAAAAAATAGGGAAGAGGAGAGCTGAGTTGAGGGCTTGGCCTCCCGGAGGGAGGAGCTGAGCTGGTTTTGGCGAGCCCTTCCCTCGTGCTCACCCACTAATTACACACAAATAAATTAACGAGGGCCATTAAAACAACTTTTCTCAAAGTCAATTAATGAATAAACCAACTGAACACCGACTCATGTCCAGGATGAACCCAGGGTGTCCCTTTCCCAGGGATGCTTTTAAGGATGTTCAGGGAAAAATCTCAATTTGTTTCTCTGAAATCATCACGTCCCTGCAATATTGAAGTGATTTAAAAAGGGCAGGGACACATCCCTGCTCCGTGTCCCACTTAACGTGGCTGGGTCACCTGGTGGATAATGGAAATCCTGGGTTCTGGGATGCTCCCAGGAATTAAAGCACGGTTTTAAGTGGGGCTGTTGGTCCCCTGTTGTTTGGGAGTGCTCCCACAGCCCCCGACTGTTCCCGGGTTCGCTTCAGAGCCTGGCGTGACCTGTGTGCTGAAATGGATTTTCCCGGATGGAATGTGCTTCCTCAGGTTTTTTTTTTTTTTTTTTGTTTTTTTTTGGGTTTTTTTTTTGTTGTGGTTACAAGGAGTTTAGTGATGCACAGAGGGAGTTGGGCTGATTCCATCGCTGGGCTTCAGGCACAGCGAAAACTTGTTCTGGAAAGAGAGCACGGACTGGAAATTCTTTGGAAATTCACCCTTCCAAACTGGGATCGTCTGGGCCTTTGGGAAAAAGGATGGTGAGAAATAACTAGTGAGCATATCCCAGGCCACATCACTGCAGCTTGCACCGTTCACAATCAGTTCAGGACAGGTCTGGAGCTCTTTAAGCACCCTGGCTTTGATGGGTTTTTTTTTCTTCTCTTGTGTGTGTGGGTCGCGCATTCTCGTTGCTGTTTGTTGCATACATATTGCTCAACGAGCTGGACACTTTGAGGTGAGGGAAGGGAGAATTTGTGTCTCAATAGGACACACGTAGAGCGTGGAAGATGGGTTCTCTAGTTGGGCATTGAGGCTCTCTTGGACCATTGGTCTTGTCAAAGCCAATGTTTGATTGAGTGGATGTATTTTCTTCTTTGAAGGTTCAACCAGCGCTGACTCTATCGCTTATATTCCCAGGGCTCTTAAAACAAGGGGCTGCTGGGGACACCAGCTCTGCTCACTGTTCCTCTCCTTGCAACCAGTGTGTGAATCGTTTTACTTCCTTCTCTCTTTTTTTGAACAAGTGCTCTGTTTTGTTGAGAAACATGACCAATAGTTTTCCCTCCTCAGTTCGCGACGGGCACCCGCTCACACAGCGGAGATGTCATCTGGTCCTGGCACGCAGGTGGCCCCCTCAGCCCCTTCAATCTCACTTTTTCTGCTTGAATGAAGAATGAGCTTCCTTACTTTAGCGCCCTCTTTGAAAAGGGGAAAGATCAACCAGTTTTAGCCCTGAATCCTGTTTTATCAGGCAAATGAGAGCTCCTCCCTGCATAAGCCACACCTGCAGGGTGCTCCAGGGCATGACGACTGCCCACGGCTTTGCCTTTTGCGTGGGTGACTCGGGCTGCGCTTGTGGCTCCATGGCCTGTCCTTCCAAACCATACCTCACAGCAAACTCCTGTGCTGTGTAACTGTGGGGGTTCCGGTTCGCTTGTGAAGATGCTGCCTTAAGGAAAAAGGAAAACATCTCCCGCCTCCTTAATACCGCACCACCGAATCCCCAAGACAGCGACTGAAACGCCTCGCCCGCCCGTGCACGTCTCTCTTTTCACTGATCCCTGTTAATCTTCCACGAATTCTATGCACAAATGGGTATTCTCCATCTGCTTCCTCTCTGTAGGAAAATGGGTGCCTTTACTGTTTTGGAATTTTTACTTATCAGTAAATACTGGATATTTAAGCTGAGGTAGTGTCTTCATTAGAAAGAATAGGAAAGCAGCTCATTGTGCCTCTTATTATTTTTCAAATAAAACAAAAAGAAAAAACAAGAAAAGAAGCGATCGAATAATAACAGTTATAGCAAAGATCTTGACTCTCCTGTTATTATAAGTCTCGTCATACAGATCTTGCAGTTTTACAGTAAATAATTTTTTATGGTTTCTTTAAAGCACTTGCCGCAATCTTTAGGCAGTTTTAGCAGGATTGGTTGCTTTTGGTCATCCTGGGTGTGGTTTAAAAAGCGACATTGTCTTCCGTGGGAAGAAGCTGTTCGGTTACTCAGTCCCCATGTGCTTCAAGTCGGGATAATTTGGGCTTGTCGCGAGGGAGGAAGAAGGCAGGGAGGTGCTGGTGTGGGGTGTTGTGCGTGGGCTCGGGGGGGGAGCAGGAGGAGGTCAGAACTCGACCGCTGGAAGCGCCTTCATCCTCTCACTTTAGATCCAGGTCTGACAGCCCACCACCACTGATATAGGTTACTTCAGATGTGTGGACATTGTGCTGTCACCGTCCGTCTGTGCTTACGTAGTTAAATTTACTCTATTTGAGTAATTAGAAGGCAGGCGGTTGTGCGTGCCCAGCGTGGGGTGGCCTGTCATTGCCCGGCTCCCCGGCTGCCGCCCGAATTCCACCCCCCCCCCCCCCCCCCCCAACTCTGCCCTTCTGCTC
>VKON01002763.1:108933-124598 GCA_009741485.1 Malurus cyaneus samueli | reverse complement strand
CAGACCACTTGCTGTTCATTTGGATGTTAATTCCAACAAATTTGAATTTTTAAATAAGCCGGATATTTTTCCTGCGTGGAATTAATCTTTACATCCAAATAATAAAAGTTTATTCTCATTCCCTCTGCTCTCTGAGGAAAATCTTTGTTGGGTGATTGCACAAGGACAGGATCAATGGATTTGGAATTCTGTAATTTTCCAGTCAATTTAAAACCACAAAATCCCACCTGAAATATTTTCCAGATGCAAGTAATCCCTAAAGAAAATTAGATATAATCAGTTTGATATTTCAGGGGCATGAAAATAAAAGTATCCTTGTAAAAATCCTAAATTTATCTGTTTATTCGGATGTAATTCCAACAAATCTGAATTTTTAATGAGCCGGATGATTTTCCATGAATTTTCCATGAATTCATCTTTCCATCCAAATAATGAACTTGAGTTGGTTGATGACACAGGGACGGGATCGATGGATTTGGGAATTCTGTAATTTCCCATTTGATTTAAAGCCACAAATTCCCACCTGAAATATTTTCCAGGTGGGAGTAATCCCAACAAAAAAATTGGGTATAACAATTTCTATATTTTCATTTTCTAATGGATTTTCCTGGGATTCTTCTCTTTATTCTTCTCTTTCGGAGTTTTTCCGGTTCCTTTTGATAATCATCAGTAACAAATGGTGCAACAAAATTGCTCTGTTTAATCCTTAAAAAAATCCTTCAATCTGTAAAAAAAAAATTCCTTCAATTCTTAAAAAATTCCTTCAATCCTTAAAACATCCTTCAGTCCTTAAAAAATCCTTCAATTCTTAAAAAAATCCATCAATCCTAAAAAAAATCCTTCAATTTTTAACGAAATCCTTCAATCCTAAAAAAATCCTTCAATTTTTAACAAAATCCTTCAATCCTTAAAAAATCCTGCAATCCTAAAAAAAATTACTCAATTCTCAAAAAATTCCTTCAATACTTAAAAAAAATCCGTCAATCCTTAAAAAAGTCCTTAAATCCTTAAAAAAATCCATCAATCCTTAAAAGGTAATCTTTCAATCCTTAAAAAAATCCTTCAATCCTTTAAAAAAATTCCTTCAATCCTTAAAAAATTCCTGCAATCCTTAAAAAAAAAAAAATTCCTGCAATCCTAAAAAAAAAAAGAGCTTCAATCCTTAAAAAAATTGACATTTAAGTGATTTTCTGAAGGTGGAAAAAAAAGCAGGGAAAGAAATATAATGGGGAAGCCATAAAGACAAATATCTGGCAATTTCGGATTCGTTTTTTATTCCTTTCAAATCACGATCCCACGGGGTTTTAACGCCCATTTCAATGGCGGAAATGTCAATTTTTGTGGATTTCAGGTTTGTTGCTCAATGAAAAACCCCCGCTGAGAAATTCGCTCCTTTATCTCCTTTTTTTTTTTTCTGTTTTTTAAAAAATATGGGGTTAAGGGGAGGTCACCAAGGTTTCCGAGAGAAATGGGAACTGCTGTTCCCAGAGCAAACAGTGGCAGCCCCCGGTGTTTCCTCACCTGCAGGGAGCTGTTCCTGCAATTCCCAACTCCGTAATTTATGATTTTCACAAAACCCCGGGGCTTTCTGACCCAGGGTTAACGTTTCCAATTTACACTGCATCAACCGGCATTAAAAAGTAAAAAGGAGGAAAAAAAGGAAAAAGGAAAAGGTAAAAAGGAGAAAAAGTGGTGAGTTCGGGGATAATTAATGTGGTTTGCTCTCGGTTATAGCTCTGGATTTACACATTTTTGTGCTTTCTGCATGTGGGAATTGGCTATCCCTCCATCAAGAGGAGGAAAAAAAAATTGCGGAATTTTTTGGGATCAGGAGAGGGTTTGGTTTGTTTTTGATGAATGTGGTTGGAATACCACTGGATAAACCGCTGTTAAAATGCACCGGAAAAAGTAAAAAGGAGGAAAAGTGGTGAGTTCGGGATAATTAATGTGGTTTGCTCTCTGTTTAGCTCTGGATTTCACATTTTTTGTGCTTCTGCTCATGGGGAATTGGTCCATCCCTCCATCAAGAGGAGGAAAAAAAATATTGGGAATGTTTTGGGATAGGAGAGGTTTGGAATTTTGATGAATTGTTGGAATATCACTGGATCAACCAGGTTAAAATGCACGGAAAAGTAAAAAGGAGGAAAAGGGTGAGTTGGATAATAATGTGGGTTTGCTCCGGTTTTACTCTGGATTGCACATTTTTGTGCTTTCTGCACGTTGGAATTGTTCATCCCTCCATCAAGAGGAGGAAAAAAAATAATACTGGGAATATTTTGGGATCAGGAGAAGGGTTTGGGTTGTTTTTGGTGAATGTGGTTGGAATATCACTGGATCAACCGGTGTTAAAATATGCCGGAAAAGTAATAATAGGGATTTTTTGGAATTAACATCCAAATGAACACTAAATTTAGGATTTTTACAAGGGATATTTGTATTTTCATGCCCCAGAAATACCAAACTGATTACACCCAATTTCCTTTTGGGTTTACTCACATCTGAAAAAAATTTCAGGTGGGATTTTGTGGTTATAAATCAAATGGAAATTACAGAATTCCCAAATCCATTGATCCTGTCCTTGTGCCATCACCCAACAAAGATTTTCCTCAGAGAAAGGAAGAGGGAACAAGAATAAACTTTTATTATTTGGATGTGAAGATGAATTCCAGCAGGAAAAACCTCATTAAAAATTCAGATTTGTTGGAATTAACATCCAAATGAACAGCGAGTGGTTCCTGGGATGGAAATCAAATCCCCAAATTTCTTTTCTCTGAACTGGGGAGGGCCCAAATTTCCTATGCAGAGCTCTGAGCCTGAAAAGGGATTTTTGGAAGAGCTTTATGTCAACTGGAAAAGAAAAAACCTTAAAAAAATGGAAAAAAATTGAAAAAAACCTTCCTTTCACTCAGGCTTAGGCTGCTAATCCCAGCCTACATTTAGACATCTCTTCCAAATAAAGATCCGACCCAAAAATCCCCCAAATTCCGCTGTCTAAACCATCATTTTTTAGCAGCAGACAAACGGCTCCGAGTTTTTTTTTTGCTGAGCTGCCACGACATCAACCGAGAGCAAAAGCAGATTTAAAAAAGAGCAAAAAAAAGTTTCTTTTCAAGCAAAGGAGCTTTGAGGTTTCAATATTTAAGCCTCAGATTGTGTCTGTCAAAATTGGGATATTCCGGGGGTTTTTTTTTGGGATGGGGTTGGAACTGACTGATTTGGATTTGTATCAACTGGAAAGCCCCGATTTGCAAAATTTGTAGGAATTTGGTTAAAAAGTGCTTAAAAGTGACAGTCTGGAGTAATTGGGAGTGCGAGTAGGTGGAATGAAATAAAGGAAAATAAAGTCATGAATAAAGCAGAAAAAAGTAAAGGAAAATAAAATCAAGGAACAGGTAAAGTAAAATAAAGAAAAAAAAGTAAAGTAAAATAAAGATTTACGTGAAATTGGATCAGAGTAGCCAAGGTTGGACAGCAACAACTTTCCACATTCCCTGAGCTTTTAGAATCCAATTCCTCAATATTCCAGCATCACAAATCCTCTTTTTTATCACTCCCCACTTTCCCTAAGCTGGAAAAATAATGAGAATAAACAGCAGAATTTTGAAAAAAAAAATAAAAATCTGGGGAGGGACTTTGAAACAGGGAATGCTTCAATAAATGACGACGCAGGACCTGGCGTAGATGGGGAATTGGACATTGGGAATTCCTGGCGTGGGAGGGCTGAGATAGAATTCCAGAGAAAATTGTGGCTGCCCTGGATCCCTGTGAAATGTTTGGCTCTCCATGGTGGGGATTTTGTGGGCATTTAATACTAGAAATAATCCCAGAGTTCCCAGTCTGGGAGGTTTTTTCAAACTGGAGATCAGGGGGCTGCAGTTCCCTCAAACTGGGAGAGCTGGAATGTTCCCTGGAGAAGGGAAGGATCCAGGGAGAGCTGGAGAGGGACTGGGGACAAGGGATGGAGGGACAGGACACAGGGAATGGGGGTCACACTGGGAAATGGGAGATTTGGCGGGATATTGGGAATTGGGAATTCCTGGCTGGGGGGCTGGGTTGGAATTCCCACAGAAATTGTGGCTCCCCTGGATCTCTGGAATGTCCAAGGCCAGGCTGGACATTGGGGCTGGGAGCATCCTGGGATGGGGGAAGTGTCTCTGCCATCCCAATAATCCAGAAATAATTCCCAGAGGATTTTGCTCACCAGACCCTTTTCCCTGGCTAGAAACCTACCCTCCAAAAAAAAAAAAAAAAAAAAAAAACACATAATCCATGACCTTCAGAATAAATCAATCCCATAAACCACACCGTTACTTCCTCGTATCGACCATTTCATGGCTTTGATCCCACTTTATGTTCGAATAAAATAAAAGCCTGGATGAAAATAATAAAAATACACAGAAAATTGATAAAAAGAGCTCCTGCTGCTCCTCAGCAGGTGCAGAGTGGAAAAAAAACAAGATGAATTTCCTTCTCTTTAAAAACTTCTCATTCCTAGCTAAAAACCTTCGAAATCCCAGGATTAAAGAACTTCTCTGCAAATCTCCCCATGGTCTGAGCCTTCCAACGCCTCCCATTTTTCCTGATGAAAGGTAACAAAAAGGCTTTCACACCAACCCCGTAAATAGACACCTAAAAGGCAGCGAAGTGGGCTCATCCATACCACATTTTATTTTTACAGCTCCCAGGCACGCATTTGCCTGCATTTGAGGGAATTTTAAAAGGTGTCAAGATTCTTTTATACCCAGGAGAATTCCAGAGAAAATATGGATGTCATTTAGGGGGAGAGATTCCCTCTTCATTTCAGATATTTTCTCAATTGATCTCACCCCGACGAAAGCTCACGAGGCTTCCTGTTGGACAAGCCTCAAGTGTCCCAAAAAGGTGATTTTTCTGCAAAAAAAACCAAATGTGTTCATCCAGCCCTGAAAAACGGATTTTATCACTTCTGAGTGCTTCAATTTCTTGTATTTTCCCGTTTTTATGCCCTGGATGCTCAGAAATGTGCACAGGAAACGTTGCTTGCTCCAAGAAAGATTTTTTTTTTATATCCTATTAATAAAAAACCTTCCCTAAACGCAGGGAATGGAAACTGGGAAATTAAAACTGTTTAATTATTCCATAACGCTGAGCCTCGGCCTCATATTTGAAGGTACAGGAGGACTTTAAATTCAGCTTGAACTAAAAAAAAACACAGATAAACAAAAAAATTACAAGGAAAACAGTTAAAAATAAAACAAAAAAAAAAAACTTTTGGCACCTGTGATCCTTTTAGGTTTGTGCTTTATTGTAACAGGAGAGTTACCAAAATCATGAGGAAAATGAGGAGAAAAGTGTTCTCCATCCATAATGCAAAACACATTCCTTTTTCATTAAAATGGGAAAATAAAATAAAATGGGAAAAATATAATAATAATCAGTTATTATCCATTTTTTTATTTTTCTCCTCTTCCCACTGAATTAAATAGAAGTTCCTTCTGACCTCGGCTCCATTTCTGATCCTCTCCCAACCTTCCCAACCAGGAGGTGACAGCTCTTTACCCCTCTGGAGCTGGGATTTCACTTGAACCTTTCTCTCATCCCGATTTTTCCCTGATCTTTCCAGATTTACAAATCCAGCCATCCCAGAGAAATAAATATTCGGCAAATATTTGGCAAAAATTTGAAGATCACAGCCCAAGATCTGTCTGTGACCCCTCTCCGTGCCAATGGCTCCATTCCGCGACATTCCCCAGTGGAAAAAGCAAAATTGGAATTTTCTGCTCCCTCTTTCTTACTAACATCCCTTCTCTCGCCAAATTAACCGCGCCTGCAAATCCGCTTGTCCCGACGTCGTCCCTTAACGAGCTTCAAGTTTGAATCAGCCCAGGAGTTTTCTCCAGTCCTCATTTTCCCTTCCAATTGTTCCTCTGCTCCCTGAGGAAGTTAAATCCACGCATCCATGCGGAAAACAAGTCCCGAACCAGGTCAATGCACATCATCCATTAATTATTCCACAGCCCTGCCGCAGTCAGATTGATTCCCGTTCCCCTCTCCACTTTCCGGCTCCCTCATCCCATTTTTCGGCGTGGAAAGATGAATTCCCACCCTGATGGTCTCCTGGAGAAAAATTTGGGAGTTTTAGAAAATTTGGGAGAACTAAGTTCTAGAAAATTTGGGAGAACTAAGAAATTCCGCTCGGGAAGTGGAGCTGCCTCATCCCAAATGATCCATCGGGATGGAGCAGCAGCAATTCCCGAATTATCCCAGTGGGTTCCTGCTTGGGAAATCTGGAATTGTGAAGGTGTCCCCACCTGGACACCCTGAGGGGACCCCTCTGGGTGTTATGGGGTGCCTGAATTGATCTGCAGACCAGGGAAGCTTTGGGAGAGCTGGGACTGCGTGGAATGAAGGAATTTTTTTGGGAATGCTGAGATGGAAAACCATGGGCTCTGCACCCCTTGGAGCAGTGCTGCCAAAACGGCCCAGGACCCCAAATCAAGAGAATTCCAACCACATTCACCAAAACCTCAAACCCTTCTCCTGATCCCACAACATTACCAGCATTTTTTTCCTCCTCCTTGATGGAGGGATGGCCAATTCCCACGTGCAGAAAGCACAAAAATGTGCAAATCCAGAGCTAAAACCGAGAGCAAACCACATTAGTTATCCCAAACTCACCCCTTTTCCTCCTTTTTACTTTTTCCGGCATATTTTAATGCCGATTGATCCAGTGGTATTCCAACAACATTCACCTCCAAAAGCATTCCCCAATATTTTTTTCCTCCTCCTTGATGGAGGGATGGCCAATTCCCATGAGCAGAAAGCACAAAAATGTGCAAATCCAGAGCTAAAACAGAGATCAAACCACATTAATTATCCCTTAACTCACCACTTTTCCTCCTTTTTACTTTTTCCGGCGCGTTTTAACACCGGTTGGTCCAGTGATATTCCAACCACATTCACCAAAAACAAACCCAAACCCTTCTCCTGATCCCAAAATATTCTCAGCATATTTTTTTCCTCCTCCTTGATGGAGGGATAGCCAATTCCCACATGCAGAAAGCACAAAAATGTGCAAATCCAGAGCTAAAACCGAGACCAAACCACATTAATTATCCCCGAACTCACCACTTTTTCTCCTTTTTACCTTTTCCTTTTTCCTTTTTTTCCTCCTTTTATCTTTTAATGCCGGTTGATGCAGTGGAAATTGGAAACGTTAACCCTGGGTCAGAAAGCCCCGGGGTTTTGTGAAAATCATAAATTACGGAGTTGGGAAGTGCAGGAACAGCTCCCTGCAGGTGAGGAAACACGGGGGCTGCCACTGTTTGCTCTGGGAACAGCAGTTCCCATTTCTCTCGGAACCTTTCGGTGACCCCCTTAACCCATATTTTTTTTAAAAAGCAAAAAAAAAGAAAAAAAAAAAAAAAATAAAGGTGGCGAATTTCTCAGCGGGGTTTTTCATTGAACAACAAACCTGAAATCCACAAAAATTGACATTTCCGCCATTGAAATGAGCGTTCAAACCCTGCGGGATCGTGATTTGAAAGGAATAAAAAACGAATCCGAAATTGCCGGATATTTGTCTTTGTGGCTTCCCCATTATATTTCTTTCCCTACTTTTTTTCCACCTTCAGAAAACCACTTAAGTGTCAATTTTTTTAAGGATTGAAGCATTTTTTTTAGGATTGAAGGACTTTTCTTAGGATTCAAGAGTTTTTTAAGTATTGACAGATTTTTTTAAGAATTGAATAATTTTTTTTTAGGATTGAGGGACTTTTTAAGAATGAATATTTTCTTTAGGACTGAAGGAATTTTTTAAGATTGAAGGATTTTTTTAAGGATTGACAGATTTTTTTTTTAAGTATTGAAGGAATTGAATTGAAGGTTTTTTTTTTCTTAAGGATTAAAGAATTTTTCATAAGATTGAAGGATTTGTTTTCAAATCAAGGATCAGAGGATTTTTTTTTTTTTTTAGGATTGATAATTTTTTTTAAGGATTAAGGATTTTTTTTAAAGGATTGACAGGGCTTCTTTTGTTGCAGGATCCATCATTTTTGGTTATCAAAAGAACTGGAAAAACTCTGAAAGAGGAGATAAAGAGAAGAATCCCAGGAAAATCCATCAAGCCCCCACCAAAGCACGAGGGCTTGGGGCAAATTGGGATCCATGGGGGAGAAATGCAGCTGCTGCCCCATGGAATCAGGATGAAAAATCTCCCAGAGAAAATTCCTGTGTTCCAGGCACTTGCAAGAATTCCAGAATGTTCTCCAGATTTTACTGGATGTTTTTAACACAGATCGACATTCTGGGCAGTGTTCAAAGGCCTGGTATGTGCTGGGAGGAGGCCGCTCGGCGTTCGAAGAGCATACGTTCTGTGGGGGTAAATCGCTCAGGAAAATACATGGAAAATAGATTCCTAACTGGAAAGTAACTATGATTGAGCCCCATGATTTTGACTCTTTGTGTTTGATGAGCCAAACTTGAGACTGCGTTAAGCATGGAATTGCACTTGGCACAGGTGAGGTGATGTTTGTGTGTCTCTTTAAATTAATTGTGGAAGAGAGAATTTGCAGAAATTCGCCATTATGCCGGGATGAGTCGCGCTGAAGACCGTCCCAGTCATTGATGCACATTCGCACCTGATCAATGGAATGAAGCTATTGAATATTTTGTCTATTGAAGCTAAAAAAGAGAATTGTGCGCATTCGTAGAGAATGATGACATTCCGGAACTCAGTTAACCAAAGCTTGATGGTGTTTTAATGACTGTTGTTAACATCCTATGATGACGCAGCTAGACTTAATCCTTAGGATTGCATTGTACTAAGTGAGTCTGTTGTGATGTTTCAAATGTCGCCAGAAATATAGCCAAAATCTGTTGTGTGTAGACATCAACAACTTTCCGTTAATTTGGTAGTTGCTCTATATGTAGAATAATATCTCTAGGGATTGGAGTTAGTAGTTGTCTCTTAGGAAATATGGTTTGACTGGGAAGGCAAAATACTGCAGAATGCATTGTCACTCATAAGTCCTGCTGTCCATCCCGAGTGCCGCAAATCGTTGTCGAGTGTCATTGCTGACTGGGATGGAGCCCAAACTGGGAATTTCTGGATTGGCCTGGCAAACTGGATTTGGCTGATTCGAGACTGGATTGCTGAATTGGGCTGGAGGCATCGAGCTCAAGTGCTCATGTATATTGGTAGTACTTGTGAGAGAAGATCTGAATGTGCTAGGCATGTGAAACAGTATAGGCGATCGCAGCTCATGAAATTAGATTTTGTGGGAAGGATGGATTAACTGCCAGGAGAGATGCCACTACTAGGTTTAGGATTTGTGTACGAATATGGAATGCAACTTGAGTATTTTCGATACAATAACATGATAAAATAGAAGACAATTAATTCATCAGCCGAGTTGCGACATATAGCTCTAGGAATATATTTCTACGAGTCTGTGAATATTTCCTAGGTGATTTTGTTGGGTTTAAATCCTAGATAAGGAGAGCATACAAGCTATGCGCCAGTGAAATTTCCATTGGATGCGTCCCGGAATGCCGATCAGGGATCGCCTAGAGCAAAAGGTGTGTCCTCAGAGAAGAGAAGAGCAGGCAGATGATGAACTGTAAAACTTTATTAACTTGTTATTGTGTGAAGAGTGCGACATATCCAGACCTAGGGAAGATATGAAGCATCAACGTCGTCTCAGTTCACAATCTGCGAGTTGATTGTGCCTTAGGGATTGCATTAGAGATCGCAGCTGAATGAACGAGTGACAATTGTAGATATGCGGATACAAGGATATGTAGTGCTTGTGGGAATAATTGTCGAAATTGGTCACCATTCTATGAGAGAGTGGACCAGAACCTTGGGGATAATCACTCTCTAAGGCTTTTTGGTCCGAACGTCAATTTGGGGAATTGCCTGTGATTTACTTTATCTATGCTGCAGAAGGAGGCCAACTTTCGAATGCTTGGAGGTGTTGGGATGTTTGTAGAGACTGTGGTAATACCATTCGAAAATTAGAGTATTTACGAGAAGAGTCACCAAATCCCATTGATTCCTGTCAACTTGGGATCTGTGATGCCATCACCCAACAAAATTGTTTTCCTCCATGGCCCGGAAAAGAGCTGAATAAGTGAGGTCCCAAGTGAATTTACTTCTTTGTGTGATTGCGGCAATTGTTGAGAGATATGCTGGAAATCCAGCAGGTAAGAGACCGCTCGTGCGAGCTAATAAGAAATATACTATGATGGTTTTTGTTGTTGTGAATGCCATGGACCTGCATGAATTTGAAGCGCATGGTGCCGAGAACTGGAGCTGGAGACTGTGAAGCGCGAGTGAGTTCTCGTGGTGAGTTTGAAATCATGAACTCTCCACATTCTTAATCTTCTGAGACTGTGGGTGAGGCACAAATTGTCTTGTAGCTGCTGCGTGGAAGCCGGTGTGTGGGCTGATAGAAGGTGAGGTTGATAGTTAAGTGGAGTTTGTATCCAACTGGGAAAAGAAATCGGAAGACCTTGATAGAAAGTAGAGTGGGAAATAGGAACTATGAAATAAAGCCTGTCTCTTTCACTTCAGGTCTGTACTGCTGCATGACACATCCCAGTGGACCTGAGAACATATGTAGAGTCTTCCTTGCCATGATGAGAGATCCGAGCCGCGATAATAGAATCCCCCAAATTCCGCTTCGTGCATAATGGTGAAATGTCTAAATGGCATTTATTCTTAGACAAGGCGAGCCAACATGAAGGCTGGCTTCTTATTTGTCTCCTTGTTCCGTGAAGACAATGCGGCGACGACATCAAACTACGGATGAAGCAAAAATCGATGATTGTGAAAAAGAACAGCTACAGAATCAAATGAAAAATAAGTGGTGTCTTGTATCGAAGCAAAGAGGGAAAGTCTTTCTGAATTTTCGATATCATTTATAAGCCTCACAAAAATGGTGTCTGTAACAAATATTTGGGTATCTATTGCGCCGCGGTGGTCTCTATTTGTTGTATTTGCGAAATGGTGTCTGGGGAGGCAAACTGCTGAGTGATCGGGATGGTTGGGAACTGTGATCTTTTGATTGTGTGGTTATACCTGTTATGCTCTACGCTGGAAAGCCCTCCCACGATTTGTGCAAAGATGTGATCAGGAAGATTTAGATGTCAAAAAGTGCTTAATAATTGTAACAGTCTGTAGGTATATTCTGGGCTGATGTCCTGGGCAGTAGGTGAATGAAAATAACACGGAGAGTACAAAGTCTGGATAAATTTAAAAATGCAAAAAAAAGTTAAAGGAATTTAAGTAACAAAGATCCTAACGGCTCCGCTAAACTAAAATCCATAGAGAAAAAAATACTCGTTCAAAGTTAACACTATACCACATCTTATCGCCTCGATCCTACTGCGATCCAGTCAGTTATGCTCGAAGGATTTGCACGCAGGCAACAAAACATGTGTCCATCACTTTCCGCTTCTGAGCGCTTTAGATAAATCTCGAGATCCTCAAGTATTCTATGCATCACAAGTCCTTCTGTTTATTATGTCACCCCCACTTTCCCTTAAGCTCGCTGAAAATATACATGATAAACAACAGCAGATATTTTTCATTCCTTGATTTTATTCTTTTTATTATTCTTATTTTTTGCTAATCCTTTTTTTTTTAATATTTTATTTTTTTGAATGCACCAAACTCCTTGGATGGAAGTAGAAAGCACAAGGAAAGCTCAACATCATGCAGAGCTTGTTTCTTCAGGAGAAAAGACACAAAAATTCCATATTTCCCCAAATACCTTTTTATTGTGCCAAAGAAACCTCGTTGAATTAAAATCATAATTAAACCCGGTAAGGATTCAAAAACTCTCTAAAAAGCATCCAATTTCGGTGGTCACGTGATGATGTGCTGGGGGGGAAACTCTTCATCCCATGAAGGATTTCAAATCTCTTTCCAATTATCCCAAGACATTAGTATCAGGGAGGTTTTGTTCTCTAGGGCGAACGGAATTTACAAAGTACTGAAAGACCTTCTAGAAAACTATCTTTGAATGACCTTCCTAGAAACATAGAATCATAGTTTATCTCTCTTTTATTCCAACCAGACAACTCACAACATATTAGGATGTGGTTCCATATCCTCCCACAGTGCGTATCCGGAGATCCGGAAATTTACATATGAGAGACAATCTTTTTCGCTATTTTAAATGGTTAAGAAGATGATTTAGGGAGCGATCCACAAAAAATAAGCGATAAGACTGTAATTCCGCGATCGGAAAATTTATTATTTCTCCTTTCCTTAGGTTCTCAGGATCTTACCCAGAGCGAGAGCATGGATAATGAGCGATCCAGTGCCAACCACAAAGACGACCTCACACAAAAGACATCCAAGGATCTCCTCATACTGACTATATCTAATTCTTGCACTGTAGGTGGTCATACTTTTGAGTGAGAACACCTTTCACCATATCATCAACTACAATTATCATATCACTAACTCCACACCCTACTATATACCCTAATACTAATATTTTGGTTTAAAAAGAGCCATTGACTATTTTGCTCGCCAACAAGAAGGCACAAACAAAAGCAGGAGAATTTGTGATTATCCGTGGCATAAGCAATGACAGGTTTCTCCACGCTGCAAAAGGAACCCAGCTATCTGCTCCATTCCTTGAGCCCGTCCTTCTCCCTAGTTCCAAGGGATCTAATTGTCTCAATGGCTGCTGTTGGGCCCCAAGAGGGGCACACAGGTAAGAAGTCGCATATTCCACTGTCAGAAAATATGCCATGCTCACCAAAGATCTCGAGAGAAGTTCCCATTGAGAAACATAACTCACGGTAGTGTTCCAGGGAAGTCAAATAGCCAGGAGAGGCTTGAACCAGCATTGCTGATTCTCCCTATCGAAATCAAGTCTATCCTGGACATAAGGCATGTATATATAAAGGTAGACGATGACGGAGGGAATAGTGTGTGTCTTATGATATTCAGCCTGCTCTCTGCACCTGACAGGGAAAAGGGAACTTTTTACCACCTTCCTTTTTTCCGATGCCAAAATCCGGACCTGGAGCAAGCAGGATGAGGCAAAAAAGGAGTTGTTCTAAAGGAAAAAAATAAAAATTAATTAAAAAAAAAAAAAAAAACCCACAAAAAAAAAACAAACCCAAAACCAACTTTGAACGAAGTTTTTTTTTTCTTAAGGATTAAAGAATTTTCATAAGATTGAAGGATTTGTTTTCAAATCAAGGATCAGAGGATTTTTTTTTTTTTTCTAGGATTGAATATTTTTTTTAAGATTTAAGGAGTTTTTTTTAAAGGATTGAACAGGGCTTCTTTGTGCAGGATCCATCATTTTTGGTTATACAAAAGGACTGGAAAAACTCTGAAAGAGGAGAATAAAGAGAAGAATCCCAGGAAACCATCAAGCCTCACCACCAAAGCACGAGGGCTTGGAGGCAAATTGGGATCCATGGGGGAGAAATGCAGCTGCTGACCCCATGGAATCAGGATGAAAATCTCCCAGAGAAAATTCCTGTGTTCCAGCACTTGCAAGAATTCCAGAATGTTCTCCAGATTTTTACTGGATGTTTTTAACACAGATCGACATTCGTGGGCAGTTCAAAGGCCTGGAATGGTGGGATGGAGGTCTGGGGGTAATCCATAAGGAAATTAATGGAAAATAATCCTAAAAATGTACCCCATTTTCCCTTTTTTGGGGAATTTTAACTTTAAGAAAACTGAAACATTCCAGCGTGGATTTTGTGGTTTTAAATTAAGTGAAAAATTACAGAATTCCCAAATCCATTGATCCAGTCCCTGTGCCATCACCCATCTATTATTTGTATGGAAAGATGAATTCCAGCAGGAAAAACATCCGGCTCATTAAAATCTGGATTTTTTTGAATAACATCACAATGAACACTAATTTTAGGATTTCTTACAAGGGATATTTGTATTTTCATGCCCCAGAAATACCAAACTGATTACATCCAATTTCCTTTTGGGATTGCTCACATCTGTAAAATATTTTCAGGTGGTTTTGTGGTTTTAATTTGACTGGAAAATTGCAGAATTCCCAAATCCTTCCATCCCGTCCCTGTGTCATCACCCAACTCAAGTTTATTATTTGGATGTAAAGATGAATTCCAGCAGGAAAAACATCCAGCTCATTAAAAATTAGGATTTTTTGGAATTAACATCCAAATGAACACTAAATTTAGGATTTTTACAAGGGACACTTATATTTTCATAATAAATGAAATATAAAGAATTATCACACCCCATTTCCTTTTGGGATTATTCACATCTGTAAAATATTTCAGGTGGATTTTGTGGTTTTAAATCAAATGGAAATTACAGAATTCCAAATCATGATCCCGTCCTGGCCATCACCCACAAAGATTTTCCTCAGAGAGAAGAAGGCAATGAGAATAAACTTTATATTGGATGTGAAGATGAATTCAGCAGGAAAATAACATCCGGCTCATTAAAAATTTGATTTTTTAAATTACATCCAAATGAAACATAATTTAGGATTTTTACAAGGATATTTGTATTTTCATGCCCCGAAATACAAAACTGATTACACCAATTTCTTTTGGGTTTACTCACTCTGAAAAAAATTTCAGGTGGATTTTGTGGTTATAAATCAATGGAAATTACAGAATTCCCAAATCCATTGATCCTGTCCTTATGCCACCCAACAAAAGATTTTCCTCAGAGAAAGGAAGAGGAACAAGAATAAATTTTATTATTGGATGTGAAGATTGAATTCCAGCAGGAAAAATACGCTTCATTAAAATTCAAATTTGTTGGAATTAACATCCAATAGAACAGCGAGTGGTTCCTGGATGGAAATCAAATCCCCAAATTTTCTTTTCTCTGAACTGGGAGGGCCCAAATTTCCTATGCAGAGCTCTGAGCCTGAAAAGGGATTTTTGGAAGAGCTTATGTCAACTGGAAAAGAAAAACCTTAAAAAAAATGAAAAAAAAATTGAAAAAAACCTTCCTTTACTCAGGCTTTAGGCTGCTAATCCCAGCCTACATTTAGACATCTCTTCCAAATAAAGATCCGACCCAAAAATCCCCCAAATTTCCTGTCTAAACCATCATTTTTCAGCAGCAGACAAACGGCTCCGAGTTTTTTTTTGCTGAGCTGCCACGACATCAACCGAGAGCAAAAGCAGATTTTAAAAAGAGCAAAAAAAAGTTTCTTTTCAAGCAAAGGAGCTTTGAGGTTTCAATATTTAAGCCTCAGATTGTGTCTGTCAAAATTGGGATATTCCGGGGGTTTTTTTTGGATGGGGTTGGAACTGACTGATTTGGATTTGTATCAACTGGAAAGCCCCGATTTGCAAAATTTGTAGGAATTTGTTTAAAAAGTGCTTAAAATGGACAGTCTGGAGTAACTGGGAGTGGGAGTAGGTGGAATGAAATAAAGGAAAATAAAGTCATGAATAAAAGCAAGAAAAAGTAAGGAAAATAAAATCAAGGAACAGGTAAAGTAAAATAAAGAAAAAAAAAGTAAAGTAAAAAAAGATTTACGTGAAATTGGATCAGAGTAGCCAAGGTTGGACAGCAACAACTTTCCACATTCCCTGAGCTTTAGAATCCAATTCCTCAATATTCCAGCATCACAAATCCTCTTTTTTATCACTCCCCACTTTCCCTAAGCTGGAAAAATAATGAGAATAAACAGCAGAATTTT
>VKON01002763.1:57464-98896 GCA_009741485.1 Malurus cyaneus samueli | reverse complement strand
GAACCCGAGAAAAACCCAAATTAATAAAGACTCCTTAAACCCTTTTTCCCGATCCTAAATTTCCCTAATCCAGCAAACACCACACCAGCACTTCCATTAGAAGAGAAACCATCAACAATTTTTGCTTTGGGGGAGTTTTCCTTCTCTTTTTTCCTTTCTACTCCGCTCTGCTCACCGTTCATAGCCCACTTCTCACCTCCAAAACCCATTAATTCTCCCCATTTTCCCGGGATTTGATGATTATCCTGATTTTATGGAGGGAGGGAGGTTAAGTGACTTGCTCGTGGCCGAGCTCTGTGGATCCATAAAAAAAGAGAGGAAAATGTTAGACATTTATGAATTTTAAGACCTTCTCGGCCCGGCGGAGTTGGACTGGGGGTAATTAAAGCTTTAACGATGTGCGGGGTGAGGGACGTGGGGAGTTCTTTAAAGTGGCCATAAAGTGGCCCTGAAATGACCTCCTCGTGCTCTGCATGGCAAAAGTGGGAAGATTTCTGTATTCCATCAGTTTGGATCATGGAGAGGATCTGCTTGGGGTTTGGGGGATCAGGATCAGCTTTCCCAGGGGATTTGGGGTGGCCCCACAAAGAGATTTGGGGTCACCCACAAAGAGGTGACTCCTGCACTCCTCAAATTCAAAAAAAATGGTCCTCAATTTTAATTCCATTAATTTTCACTTTTTAATTCAGGAATGTATCCTTTGGATTATGGATAAGATCTGCCTGGGGTTTGGGGGCTACAGACCAACCTTGGGTTTTTCCCAGAGGATTTGGGGCAGCCCCACAAGGAGGCAACTCCCACACTCCTCAAATTCAAAGGAATTGTCCCAAATTTTTAATTCCATTAATTTTCCACATTATAATTCAGGAATGTGTCCTTTGGATCATGGGTAGGATTTGCTTGGGGTTTGGGGGCTACAGACCAACTTGGGTTTTCCCACAGGATTTGGGATGGCCCCGCAAGGAGACAACTCCTGCACTCCTCAAATTCAAAGGAATTATCCACAACTTTTAATTCTGTTAATTCCATTAATTTTCCACATTATAATTGAGGAATTTGTCCTTTGGATCATGGACAGGACCTGCCTGGGGTTTGGGTTCTCAGGATCAGCCCTGGACAGGCTTTTCCAGAGGATTTGGGATGGCCCCACAAAGAGGTGACTCCCGCACTCCTCAAATTCAAAGGAACATCCCCAACTTTTAATTCTGTTAATTCTCACCTTATGATTCAGGAAGTTGTCTCTTTCCAAGCTGTATCGAATCCCAAAAGCCCAGAATCCCAAAATCCCAGAATCCCAGAATTACAGAATCCCAGAATTACAGAATCCCAAAATGGTTTGGGTTAGAACGACCTCAAAGCCCATCTCATCCCAACCCTCTGGACACCTTCCCAGGCTGCTCCAAATCCGATCCAACCTGGCCTTATTCCATGAAAAATCAGAATTTTCTGCAAAATCTGGAGAATGAAAGATGGTGTGTAAGCACCTCTTCCCAAAAAAACACCTGCAAAGCTTCTTGACTTCCGATTCCCCAGAAATAATTTGTGTTTTAACACCAGCAATTCCCTGAAGGGCGACCAAACACGGATAAAATGTCTGGAAATCAAACAGCTCATAAGCTAAAATCAAATTATTTTTATGGCTCATTTTCTCCTCTGCCTGAGAAATAACACAGAGAAATACTTTGGTCATTAAAACAACCCATAAACCTCACAAAGTGTTCTCTCAGATCCCTCAAATCTTTGGGAATTGCCTCAGTGGGGATCCTAAAGCTTTCTGGGAATCCAGGCAGGAAGCTCAGAGCATTGCAAATTTTTTTGTGGTGTTTTGCCTTTCTGGGAGATGAGTTTGGGATAATTTTGGAAGTGGGATCCCCTCTTGAGCAGGAAAATTTTGTGATCTGCATTTATTCCCAGAGAGCCAGGCGAACCAAATCTATTGCAACCCTCCATTCCTTCCAGGAAAAACCAAAAAAAATCCACTAAAAATCCTACTTTGACACCAACTTTAGGTCAGAAAATGCCCAATTTGCAAATTCCTGGAGCCTAGGAATGATATTTTAAGGATTTTCCCCTTTTTCTGTTGTTTTCTGGACTCTGTTTTGGATCACTGAGGGAAATCAGACATCAGAGAGGAGCAGGAATTTCCAAAAGGGGTGTGGTTGATCTCCCTGTTTGTGTTTGATACCCTGAAAATTCAGTTTTTATATGAAAAAAAATTAATTTTTCATATAAATTTTAGTTTTATATGAATTTTTTAATTTCACTGCAAAGTCAGTGTGAAAACAGGAAAAAATGAGACAAAAACATCCCTGGGAAAATCCTTGCTTGGAAAGGAAGCAACCCCATCAACAAGAGAAAATTAAGATAATTTAGAGACTTTGCAGGATTCAATGCTTGGCCAAAACCCAGGGAAACATTTCCTGCCTCATTTTGACCATGAACACCCAAACCCTGCCCTAAATCTCTATAAAATCCCTTTAAATGTTGATTTTGTCACAGCCATCTCACAAAACAGACCCAGCAGCTCAACGCTCCAGCTCTGAAGATAAAATCAAACCCCAAATCCGCTCGTTCCTCTCCTCACCCTGCCCATCTGTAATGGTTCTAATGAATTCAATGGGAGCAAAACACTCCAAGTTCCAGCAAACCTCCCCCCCTCTCTTTTCCCCACCCGGGTCCTGGAGACAAACTTTTCCACAGAGAGGAAAGTGAAAAGAAAAAGGAAAAAAAAAAAACTATTTATTTAAAATTATAAAAAAAAAAGAAAACCTGTGGAACCAGCTGTTGATCAAAGCTCTTTCTTTTCCCTCCGGGGCCCCAGAGGGTTGGACAGAGTCTCTCTCCGGTGGTTCACTGAAGGATCTTTCTCAGCTGTCGTGCCACGGGAAAAATCCTCCAATTCTCAGATGACGAAGAGGAAAAAAAAATTCGAGGAAAAAACAAGTCCAAAGAAAGGCAGAAAAAAGGAGCAGTCCCAGAGAGCAGACGCTTCTTTTCCACCGCTGATCCCGAGAGAACCTACCCGGAAAAAAAACAAATGTGTATTCTTGTCCCTTTCCCTCCCATTGTCCTTGAAGGGAGGAACATCACCAAAAAAACCAGAGCAGTCTCACTACGTAAGTTACAGAAGGTTGTTTAACTTTCCTCTAACACAAGCAGATGATAGGAATACAATACTCAGCTAACCTAGGACACCATCCCAGGAATTCCTCTGCAGCGGTTTTCCGTGGCTGCCCGTCGCTCCCCAGCGCTGGAAATCATTTCAAATCCATCCCTGTCTTCCTGAATTTGCAGAACCGTCAGGAAAAGATGCCGGGAAGATGCAGAGCCTGATGTGGAGTAAGAGAACACGTCAGAGAACATCCCCTGCTGTGAATCTTCCACAATTTGAGAGTTGCCAAGTTCCCAACACCAGGAGGGTCAGAAAATCCCGGATTTTCACCAAAGGATTCCAAGTTCAACTTCCCTGTCCAGGAGCTGAATTTCCTTCTCAAAGAAAAGATGTTCCACACTGAAAATATTTCCCAGCGGGGCCAAAATAAATTTAGGAATGGTTAAAAAGCTGCGGAGATTTTTGGTGAGGATAAAGGTGTTCGAAACATTTTGAGTTTGGAGAGGAGCAAAGGTTAAAAAATTAATTATTTTCCTTTATGCAGGTAAATGCCTTAAAAAAGATTTAAAGAAAAAAAAGTAAAAAAGTAAAAGAATTTAAAGTAAAGTTAAAAAAATCTAAAGTAAAAAAAATTAAGTGAATTAAAACAAGCCAATAATTTCTTGAGCACCCATGTGGGGGTTTAGGATTTTGGGGTTCAATTTGGGTTTAAGATACTACAAGTCAACATGGTTCTGCTATAATTTGCATTAATAATTATATATTCATTATATATTTTATATATATATATAATGTAATAATAATATATACTATTATAATACAAATATATATAACTATTATAATCAATAACATATATACATAATAAGGCATTAATATAATGTAATGTAATATAATATATTATACATAAATAATATCATATCATAAACATAATATATAATAATATACATAATAAAATATCATCATCATTATATATAATATATAATAATCTAATCTATATTTTATTAATTAAAATTTTATATATATTTTAAGTAATTATTTTTCCCACCCATTGCACCAACTTGTCGATTTAATCTGCAGGATGGCTTTAATAACACCAGTGCATTAATTAAAGCTTTCCATTGTGTGGTGGAATCAAATATTACAATAAATATTACTAACATTTATTTATTTATACATGAATATATTATTATTTTATAAATAAAATGTTAAAATAGATGATTTTTATAATCATGATGTAATAATTATATTTTTTATAAATACCAAATGTGAAAAAACACGAATTTCTTCCCCTGATGAAAACCTGCGAGGGGAAAAAAATGAAAACCCATAAAAAATGAATTTTTCCAGCCAGAGGGCACCTGTGATTCCAGGATACACCTATTCCTGGTTATCTGACATTGTCACGTTCTGCTGAAACCAACAATTCCCAAAATCCGCTCGCGGGTCGGGCATCAATAACAACAACCCCGAAAATCCGCGCTCCGTGCACCCGGAGAAAATCGATCATTTCATCCTTCCACGGCTTTTCCCTCACACAGATCCGGGAAAATGAACAGAAAAAGCAGCTCCGAGATCCTGAGAGAATTTTCCAGGGTGAAGAGCTGGAAAAGCGGCTCCTGGGAAACTCTGGAGAAGCAGAAGGGAAAAAACTGGGAAAATTTTGGAAAAGGGATGGATGAACTGGGAAAATTTTGGAAAAGGCAGGGATGGATGGGATTTTGGGAATTGGGAATTTCTGGCTGGGAGGGGCTGGGATGGAATTCCCAGAGAAGCTGTGGCTGCCCCTGGAATGTCCAAGGCCAGGTTGAACGGGATTTGGAGAAATCTTTAATAAGGAAAGGCGTCCCTGCCTTGGGGATTGGGAATAAACCGAGTTTTGGGGTCCCATTCAACCCAAAAATCTTCTCCATTAAAATTTTTCAGATGGAAAGTCAGGATGTGGAGTTTCGTTTTGGTTTGGGCTCTAAAAGGGTTTTTCTCTCCTGCCCTGAAATTTTAAACACTTAAAGACAAAAACCCTTTGATCAATTGTGATGATAATGAGCCGAGTGGAATTATGAGCGTAATTATGATTACCATCCCTACGATTAATTAATCATAAAATAGTGCATTATAGGATTTTTCTCTTTAATGGAATTCATTACAGAGGCCCCTGCAGCCCTAAATTTCACATTAAACAAATCAAACGTGGCCTTGAATCTCCCAAATATTGAATTTTATCAACTAAATATTGATTTTATCCCACAAATACTGAATTTTATCAACTAAATATTGAATTTTATCAACTAAACATTGAATTTTAACCCCTAAATATTGAATTATTAACTAAATACTTGCATTTTATCCTCTAAATATTGAGTTTTATCCCCCAAATATTGAATTTTATCCCCTAAATATTGATTTTTTCCCCTAAATATTGAGCTTTATCAACCAAATATTGAATTTTGTCCCCTAAATACTGAATTTTATCAACTAAACATTGAATTTCATCAACTAAATGTTGAATTTTATCAACTAAATATTGAATTTCATCAACTAAACATTGAATTTCATCAACTAAATGTTGAATTTTATCAAATAAATGTTGAATTTTATCACGGATCAAAGGAGCACAGGACACACAAACTGTGGGAAAGTCGCTGCTTGGAGCTGTGTGGTTTTGAAAGGAGAATTTTTAGGGTGAATTTTTAGGGTGATTTTTGTAGGATGGATCCCAACTAGCAGTGCTGCCATCGCTCCACATTCTCTTGGAAAAGCAAATCCAATGGATCCCCCTGGATTTGTCCCCTGAGGGAGATCCCGGTGCGGGGGACAATTCCTACGGCACCTTTTTCCCACCTCACTCCGGGTCTGGAGCATCAAAGGCTTTGGGTTGGGCTGTTTTTCCTTTTTCTGTTCGGGTTGGAACGGCAGGGGGTGGAACCAGATGGTTTTTAGGTTCTTTCCAACCCAAACCACTCCGGGATTATGGAATCACCCCTTTCAGGCCCTTCCCAAGGGAGGAATTCACAGAACCACCCCAAAACCTAAACCTCAAATTCCAGATTGAGCTGGCCCAAAAACACCAAATGGGATCATGGGAGATGTTCCCCATGCTGCCATTTAGGGTGAATAAACATCCCAAGAGGCTCCAGGGATGAAGGCAGCGATAATTAGCCCAGATTAATTAATGGCAGTGCCCATTGAAGGTGAGTGAAGACGGGCTCTGTCCTTCTGCGGGTTCTGTCTCCCAATTAAGGAATCTTTTCCTGGATCTGGATCCATCCCAAAGCGCTGTCACCCATTCCCTGTCCAGGGAAGATGTTTGGGATGGGCTCAACTCTGGGAATCCTCCAGAATTTTGGGATAAAACCAACCTCTGTGGGCAGAGCTCAGGAAAGCTTCACCTCTCTCCTCCAGCTAATCCATGGGATTTTGGTTTTTTTGGGGGATGTTTTTCCAGCCCTTCTCCACATGGCTGCATTCCCAGGAGGAATTTTAATTTCCCTTCGGCTCTGCTTGGGCAGGAAAATATTGACCAGGGTGGGGACGGGGAGGGTCAGCCACACATCACTGTCCCACTCGTTTTTTGGGATTTTGGGAAGTGCTGCTCAGCCACTCCCGCTCCAGGATTCCAAACTAAGAACAGAGCTGAATTCCAGCAGAGGAGCAGAATATCCCAAACCCACAACTATGGATTCAAAGCTACGGATTCAACCTTTACCCGACTTCAGCAGAGTTCACCTTCCCAAAAACATCTCCCTGACATTTGTGGGGCCATCCCTGCTCCTTTAGACCCCGCTGACGGATTGTGGCTCCTTCCAGCCCCATCCCGAGGCGCTGGAATTCAGCCTTCCCAACCAGGCCATGGGTGAACAGAGGGAACAGCTCCTCAGCCTCTTCCCAAAATCCTAAACAACGGAGGAATGGGATGTTCCTGGCTCCATCGGGGCTCTCGGGATCCCTGGAATTGCTCAGCCCAGAGTTCGTGAGTGTCCAACAGGACGGAGCTGCCCCAGCACGGAACCGCCTCACCCCGCAAACCCCACTGTCCCCAGCACCCATGGGATCTCCAGGGTGAAGATTTCTCAGTGTCAGTCGATCCCAGGTTTTCTCATCCCTACAAAGCTGCAGCCGGGATTTGTCCCGGGTGGGAGAAGCAGCCGGGATTTGTCCCGGGTGGGAGAAGCAGCCAGGGATTTGTCCCGGTGGGAGAAGCAGCCAGGGATTTGTCCCGGGTGGGAGAAGCAGCCAGGGATTGTCCCGGGTGGGAGAAGCAGCCGGGATTTGTCCCGGGTGGGAGAAACAGCCAGGCTCGAATCTAATTTCTGTCCCCATCTCCCTGCCATAATCAGGGAAGTTTTAATTCTTAATTAAATTTAATTTTAATTTTTAAGCCTCCCCAGCCCCAAATCTCCCCTCCCGCCCTACAGAGCCACACCAGAGCGAGGTGCCCAACACGGATGGAAAACGCCCCAAAATCTCTGAGGGTGGGCTCTCGGGATCCCTGGAATCGCTCAGCCCGAAGGGGCCGTTCTGTGAGTGTCCAAGGATGGAGCTGCCCCAGCACGGAACCGCCTCACCCGCAAACCCCACTGCCCCAGCACCCATGGGATCTCCAGGGTGAAGATTTCTCAGTGTCAGTCGATCCCAGGTTTTCTCATCCCTACAAAGCAGCAGCCGGGATTTGTCCTGGGTGGGAGAAGCAGCAGGGATTTGTCCCGGGTGGGAGAAGCAGCCGGGATTTGTCCCGGGTGGGAGAAGCAGCCAGGGATTTGTCCCGGGTGGGAGAAGCAGCCAGGTCAATCTAATTTCTGTCCAGTCCCCCCGTAATCGGGGAAGTTTTTTTCTTATTTCAATTTTAATTTTAATTTTTTAGCTCCCCAGCCCCAAATCTCCCCTCCCGCCCTACAAAGCCACACCAGAGCGAGGTGCCCAACATGGATGGAAAACACCCCAAAATCTCCGAGGGGTGGGGCTCTCGGGATCCCTGGAATTGCTCAGCCCAGAGTTCGTGAGTGTCCAACAGGACGGAGCTGCCCCAGCACGGAACCGCCTCACCCAGCAAACCCCACTGTCCCCAGCACCCATGGGATCTCCAGGGTGAAGATTTCTCAGTGTCAGTCGATCCCAGGTTTTCTCATCCCTACAAAGCTGCAGCCGGGATTTGTCCTGGGTGGGAGAAGCAGCCGGGATTTGTCCCGGGTGGGAGAAGCAGCCAGGGATTTGTCCCGGGTGGGAGAAGCAGCCAGGGATTTGTCCCGGGTGGGAGAAGCAGCCAGGGATTTGCCCCGGGTGGGAGAAGCAGCCAGGGATTTGCCCCGGGTGGGAGAAGCAGCCAGGGATTTGCCCCGGGTGGGAGAAGCAGCCAGGGATTTGCCCCGGGTGGGAGAAGCAGCCGGGATTTGTCCCGGGTGGGAGAAGCAGCCAGGGATTTGCCCCGGGTGGGAGAAGCAGCCAGGGATTTGCCCCGGGTGGGAGAAGCAGCCAGGGATTTGCCCCGGGTGGGAGAAGCAGCCGGGATTTGCTCCCGGGTGGGAGAAGCAGCCGGGATTTGCCCGGGTGGGAGAAGCAGCCGGGATTTGCCCGGGTGGGAGAAGCAGCCAGGGATTTGCCCCGGGTGGGAGAAGCAGCCAGGGATTTGCCCCGGGTGGGAGAAGCAGCCAGGGATTTGCTCCCGGGTGGGAGAAGCAGCCAGGTCGAATCTCATTTCTGTCCCCATCTCCCCGCCGTAACTCGGGGAAGTTTTTCATTCTTAATTAAATTTTAATTTTAATTTTTTAGGCTCCCCAGCCCCAAATCTCCCCTCCCGCCCTACAAAGCCACACCAGAGCAAGGTGCCCAACACGGATGGAAAACACCCCAAAATCTCCGAGGGGTGGGGCTCTCGGGATCCCTGGAATCGCTCAGCCCAGAGGGGCCATTCCATGAGTGTCCAACAGGACGGAGCTGCCCCAGCACGGAACAGCCTCACCCAGCAAACCCCGCTGCCCCCAGCACCCATGGTCTCCAGGGTGAAGTTTCTCGGCATGTCCGTTGATCCCATGTTTTCTCATCCCTACAAAGCAGCAGCCAGGATTTGTCCCGGGTGGGAGAAGCAGCCAGGGATTTGTCCCGGGTGGGAGAAGCAGCCAGGGATTTGTCCCGGGTGGGAGAAGCAGCCGGGATTGTCCCGGGTGGAGAAACAGCCAGGGATTTGTCCCGGGTGGGAGAAGCAGCCAGGGATTTGCCCCGGGTGGGAGAAGCAGCCGGGATTTGTCCCGGGTGGGAGAAGCAGCCGGGATTTGTCCCGGGTGGGAGAAGCAGCCGGGATTTGTCCTGGTGGGAGAAGCAGCCAGGGATTTGTCCGGGTGGGAGAAGCAGCCAGGGATTTGTCCCGGGTGGGAGAAACAGCCAGGCTCGAATCTAATTCTGTCCCCGTCCCCCCGCTGTAACTTGGGGAAGTTTTTTTATTCTTAATTAAATTTTAATTTTAATTTTTAGGCTCCCCACCCCAAATCTCCCCTCCCACCCTAAAAAGCCACCCCAGAGCAAAGTGCCCAACACGGATGGAAAACGCCCCAAAATCTCGAGGAGGAGGGAACGACACCGCACACGGAAAATCCCACCCGGGGTGGCCTCGGCGGGATCGGGTGTTTGTAGGACAGACTCTGTCACACCTCTGGAGCGTGTGACATCCCCGTCCGGCCTCGGGGACATCAAACCCCGGCGCTGATCGGGCGCGACAGCCGCTCCAGCAGAGAATCAGCCGGGGGCGATGCCACCAGCGGCTCGGGAATGGCACCCGGGGACAGAGATTGTCCTTCAAAATGAGAAAACTGTCACTGTGGGACCCTCTGCTCCAAATAACCCATCTGAGAGCGCGGGGGAAGGGTTTGAAAGCCAGCAGGACCCCGTGGCCAGAAAAGGGCTCCCAGCAATCCCTGGGAATTCCCAGTTTGGGAAATCTGAGGTTTGGATTGTTTGACACCTTTTAAACCTCGGTGTTTAATCCCAAAATTGTCTCTGCCTTTTGTTTGCAAAGCTGCCCTGAGAGTGGAAATTGAATTTTATCAATTGACAGAAAAAAACTACAGGGGCACCTCCAGAACAGCTCCCTCCTCCTCCTCCTCCTCCTCATCCTCCTCCTCGGGTCTCTCAGCCCTGCAAGCACAGGACGAGCAGAGGAAAACACTCACGAATTGTTCAGTTTTTGGTTTTTTTTTGTCTAACCCAGCTCAAACACAGAGCAGTTGTACAATCAGGGAATATCCTGAGTGGGAAGGGATCCCAAGGATCCCGGATTCAACCCCTGACCCTGTCAAAAATTTAAGCATCTCAGGAAAAAAAAGGAAAAAAAATTCAAAAACTTTACAGAAATACAAATTTAGGAATAATTTTAGGACCGGGAGGGTTGGGAAAGGCCTCGCAAAGGATTTTGGCTCGATCCAATGCTGTGCAGGGAAAATCTCATTTACACGAGAGGCTGCACCAGGTTAGCCATAAAAAGAAGCGGATCAAGCCCCACTGGATCTCTTTTCCCCCTCTCTTTCACATTCTTGTCCCATTTTCTTGATCCCTCTGGATCTCTTTTCCTTCTCCCTTTCACTTTTTTGTCTCACAGCCCCAATTCCAGCCCCTCCCCGTGCCAGGATCAGCCCAGAATCCAAGGACAGAGCAGCATCCTTT
Source organism: Malurus cyaneus samueli (assembly GCA_009741485.1). Taxonomy (NCBI): domain Eukaryota; kingdom Metazoa; phylum Chordata; class Aves; order Passeriformes; family Maluridae; genus Malurus; species Malurus cyaneus. The sequence continues at coordinate 88,137 of VKON01002763.1, read as the reverse complement.
GGATTCTGTCCTTAGAGAGGGGGACAGGTCGTATTTGAGATCCTCCCGCTGAAAATCCCATAAAAATCTCGGAATTCTGAGTGACTCTGGCTAAACGGCTGCTCTGGAACCATAAACTTTAGCACATGTGAGTAAATTCAGTGTTTGACTCCTTCCAGGGGCTGCTTCCGCGAGGAAAATCAAGTCCAAAATGGAATTCTTGAAAGATAAAGATTTATAGAGTCTCTTACCCTCTCCACGAGTCTCATCAACTGTTAACGGTGGCAATTTCTGGGTAGTGCAGTGCTGGAAACCTGGCTGAGCAATAAAAGAGCTGAAAGAGCCATTTCATCTCAAAAATCCATCCTCAATTCCAGCTGGAGATTTGCTGAAACTCCAGAAACAGAAGAATTATCATAAAATTCTCACTTTGGGTTTTCCTAAAAGCACCCAGAGTGGAATGTTCAGGTTTTGGTCAACTCCACATCCCTCCAGCACATCCACTCTCATCCCTGCTGCTTTTTTCAGCCCTTCCACCCATGGAGAAGCTGCAAAACTTTATCCAAATTTTATAATTCGGCTCTTTTTTATTTCCTTTCGCTTTGAAGGATGGGAAAACTTCCCTGTGCTGGCGCTTCCAGGGGAATTCCTACAAAATTCCTAAGATTTTGTAACCACTGTGAGGATGATGGTGAGAAATGGATTGATTTCCATCCCATATTCCATGGAATTCCTGGAGCAGGCAGAGGATACAGAGCCAGCAGCAGAACCATCCCTGCAGCTCAGGGAAGTTGAAAAACCAAGAAAAAGATGCTCCTTTTGAAATTTAAAAAGAGTTGGAAGATTTTTGGCAAAATTTTTAAGGAGCAGGACATCAGCTCTTTTTCCAACTGCAGGAGAGAACTTTGGAGGGGATCCCAACAGCTCCAGGGAGTCCCAGCTCCAAGGAATTCCACTTTAATTAATTTAATTCAACTCCAATTTAATTCCATTTTAATGGAACACCCGACTTTGTGCCCAACAGGAATTCACCTCCTTTCAACCCTAAACCACCACAAAAGTTTCTGTTGTTTCTTAGGGTAAAACCCGGTTCCAATAACCTCAAACTTCCACTAATAAGGGGAAAAAAATGTATATTTAAGGTGTGGAGGGATTGTGGCATCCCAACAAGCGGAGCAAAATGGGCTGGGAATATAACGAGGCTGGAAATTAAAAAAAAAATCCAAATTAAGCATTGAAAAGCTGGAATTCTCTTTAATGGGAAGAGAATTTCGGCTTTTTCTTCAACTGCAGAGCTTGAGATATTCCTGACAAGGATGATGTGACATTGTCACCTTGGCAGGGACACCAGGGCAAATTCCCATGGCTTCCCTCAGAATCCCAAACACCAGGATCGCAAAATCCCCTCCAGGCTGCAATAAATCCACTGTAAATACCATTTATTAGGTTATATTTATGGCACAATTTATGATATTTCTGTTTCTATCCACCCCAAAGCAGCCCTGGTACCCCTCTCCACATTCCCACTACCTCAAGGGAATTACAAATCCCCCAAAAGGCGCCTCATCTTCCCCTCCCCAAATCCATGAATTCCTGGTCTAATTGTGTCTTTTTCAATCCTAACCCTCTCCAGTCAAGAGGAGCAGCTCTCTGCCAGCATCCAAAGGTTCCAGGAAAAATTCCAGGCTTTCTCAGGGATTTATGAGGCACAATTTTCATGGAATTCTGGAGCAGGAAGCATAACTTTGGATCCACAATAAATTTTTGGGAATAACATTTCCACAATAAATTTTTTGGGTTTTTTTAAACAGCCAAAAAAAAAACTCCTCCTTTCAAAAATCCTCCATTCCAAAGTTTCTCCCCTTGGCGTTTTTCACTTCCAAAAGTCTTTAGGGAAAGCTGAAAATTTTTTATGAATGCTCCCTGAAATCCCAGAAGGGCCCAGCGGGCACCTGCAAAAATTAATTGAGCTTTTACAAAGTCCTGATTGCTCACCAAATGTCCAGGAGGAGAAGCACAAACTGCAGCACTCAAAGGGCCAGGAAAACATTTCATTCCCACGGGATCATTCCCAGAAGGGTTTGGGACGGTCCCAACGAGCAAATCCCATCCAGATCCTTGAGGCAAAGGAAAAAATGGGATCAGGCTCTGCGGGATCTTTCATTTGTTCTGGAATCACAAATGGGTGGGGAAATTCCATTCTATTTCCTCAAGGATTTGCCTGGCGTGATCATGGAATCATGGAATTATGGACTCATGGGATCATGGAATCGTGGAATTGTGGAATCATGGAACCATGAAATCATGGAATCACGGAATTATGGACTCATGGAATTATGGGGTCATGGAATTTTGGAATTGCGGAATCATGGTATCATGGAGTCATGGAATTTTGGAGTTATGGAATCATGGAATAGTGGAAATGTGGAACCATGAAATCATGGAATCATGGGGTCATAGAATTATGGACTCATGGAATTTTGGAATTACGGAATCATGGAATCATGGAGTCACAGAATTGTGGAACCATGGAATTATGGAATCATGGAATTTTGGAATTACGGAACCTTGGAATTATGGAAGCATGGAATCGTGGAATTGTGGAACCATAAAATAATGGAATCATGGAATCACAGAATCACAAAATCATGAAATCATGGAATTATGGAATCACTAAATCACGCAATCATGGAATTATGGAATCATGAAATCATGGAGTCATGGAATTATAGAACCATGGAATCAGGGAATCATGGAATTACAGAATCATGGAATGGTTTGGGTTGGAAGCACCCTAAAGTCATCCAACCCCACACAGGGACCCCTCCCACTGTCCCAGGCTGCTCCCAGCCCCAATGTCCAGCCTGGCCTTGGGCACTCAAAGGAATCCAGGGGCAGGCACAGCTTCTCTGGGAATTCCATCCCAGCCCCTGGAATTCCCAATTCCCAATATCCCATCCATCCCTGCCCTCTGGCAGTGTGAAGCCATTCCCTGTCCCCAATCCCTCCTCACCTTTATCCCTTCCTTGTTTCAGGGCTTTGCAGTCCCCACCATTCCCATCCCAGATCCCACAGAGCCACTGGAAGGACATTTCCAGATGTTTCGATCCCTTACAGAAATAATTCTTCACCTAAGAATATAAAAATAAAAAATATTTTTAAAAATAAAAGGACCCCTAAATCCAGCACCTCCTCTTTCAACCCCCAGACCTCCAAAACAACACAAACATGACCCCATTGTGCTCCCAAACAAAGAGAGGAGAATTTTCCACACTTTCCCTTCCAAACTTTCCCCCAAATCCCCCAATTTCTCCTTTTCTCCACCTTCTCCAGGGGCACAGATCGACATTTTTCTGGAGAGAAGAGACCTGGGGAAAAGCCAGGCTGGTAATTCCTGCCCTCTCTTGTTATAAATCCTGTGATTTACCCAGGGAGGAGTCGCAGTCCGTGACCGTGTCATCGTTTTGTTGCTCAAACTCCTCTTTTCCCAATTTCTGGAGCCACCCAAGCATTTTTAACTCTGCCTCGCCGAGGATTTGAATTCAGCAGGGGGAAAAGGCTTCTCCCAGAGCTGAATAGCTGCAATTAATCAGATCATGATTTCTCACTGCTGGTTGATTCTCTGAAATTAAATTATTGCTCCTTTGCAGGGGAATCATTTCTGGGGAACAGGGAATTTGACAGAGGATGCGGTTGGAAGGTGGTGAAGAATCCAGCAGGAATTGATGAAACACTCGGGTAAAAGTTGAAGTTGAAAACCCAAAGCTTTTAAAAAAAGAGGAAAAGGAGAAAATAGAATGACAGAAGTGATAAAAAAATCCCAATTCCCTTCCCAGATGGATCTGAAGGACCAGGGATCCTGAATCCTGATCACATTCCTGAATTCCAGCAGCCTCAAATCCACAAAATTTGAATATCCCCGAGGTGATGATTGGATTGGAAAAGTAATCCATGAAAATTGGGAGCAGAGCAGGAAAATTGCATCTCACAAACACTTTGGGGTGCTAAATCCTGTTTTCTTCCCAGGGAATATCCCATTCCTATAGGATAGAAATGCATTTCCAATCCCATCTTTATCCCCAAGGTTTCAATCTTTGGTGGCTTTGACAGAGAAAAGCAGCTCTGAGAATCCCTGAGGTGGTTCTGGAGCTCTCCCTCCTCCCTTGGAATTCGCTGCCAACGACACAGGAAAATTCCTGACCACACAGTTCCTTCTTGGAATGTTTAATCCCAATAAAAAATTCCCCAATTTCCCACTCAAACACCATCCTCATCCATGATTTTGGCCCTTTTTAATGCCATTTTATTTCAAGAAGGACACAAATAAACACAGCTTGGGGAAAAAAAAAAAAAAAAAAAAAAAAAAAAAAAGGAAAAAAAAGAAAAATAAACCCCACATTTTTCCTCTATCAACACCCTTATTTTGGGAGCTGCCCGTCAAATATTTTAAGGATTTTTTTTTTTCCAGTCAAAAAGCTTAAAGCCTGTAAAATAACAACTGCTCCTACCAGGAATATTCACATTTTCACGTTGTCTTTACCAGGAAAATGGGATGAGCAACCTCGGAAAGGGCTTGGAGCAACCTGGGATGGGGAAAATTGTCCCTGCCCATGGGAGGGGATGGAATAAAATCATCTTTAAGCTCCTATCAAACCCCGAGTCTCTCCAGGATTTTAGGAAAACTGGGATTTAGCATTTTAAAAACAAAATTACTGCTCTGTGAGTGAAAAGTGTAAAATTAATAAAGGCATTTCCCACCCCAGTGCTGTTGGGAGCTTTAATTAAAGCCCAATTCCAGTTTTCCTACAGAGCAAAGGCACCTGAGCAGAAAAAGGAAAATTTTCCTGATCCTGTATTCCCTCCAAATAAATCCTGATATAAATATTCCTACATTCCCATGATTTCCCCACATTCCTCACAAATTCCTCCCATTTTTGAGCAGTTTGTGCATCCCGCTGGGATCATTCCCAGGTAAATTCATCCCGATTTTTGACAGGGCTCTATAACGGATGCTTTTCCTAATTCCCTTAGGCACAACTCTGCTCCAGCTTTTCCAGGAAAACTTCCCCGAGCAGGTGCAGAGCACTCCAGGGAGGATTTTCAGGAGGAATCCCACAGTTCTGGTGGGACAGATCCATTTGTCAGTTCAAATCCTTGGAATTCCGAGGCCTCCCTTGCAGGAGGAGCTGCTCCATCCCAGTTCCTGCCTCATCCTTTCCTATCCAGAGGAATTCCTGCCCTTAAAGCATCCAAGGAAATCAGTGAAGCTCACTCAGCTGCTCCCAAAATCCCACCAAGTGTTCCCAAAAATCCCACCAAGTGCTCTCAAAAATCCCACCCAGCTGCTTCACAAAATCCCACCCAGCAGCTCCATAAAATCCCATCCAGTGCTCTCAAAAATCCCACCAAACTGCTCCCAAAATCCCACTCAATTTCTCCCTAAAATCCCATCCAGTGCTCCATAAAATCCCATCCAACTGCTTCACAAAAATCCCATCCAATTGCTCCCAAAGTCCCACCCAGCTGCTCCACAAAATCCCACTCAGTTTCTCCCTAAAATCCCATCCAGTGCTCCATAAAATTCCACCCAGCTGCTCCCTAAAATCCTACCCAATTTCTCCAGAAAAACCCACCCAAGTGCTCCCTAAAATCCCACTCCATTCTCCCAAAAATTGCACCAAACTGCTCCCTAAAATCTCACTCAGTGCTCCATAAAATACCACCCTGTACCCCCTAAAATCCCACCCAACCACTCCCTAAAATCCAACCCAGCTATTTCATAAAATCCCACACAATTGCTCCCTAAAATCCTGCCCAATTTCTCCCTAAAATCCCACCCAACTGCTTCACAAAAATCCCATCCAACTGCTCCATAAAATCCCATCCAGCTGCCCCTAAAATCCCACCCAACTGCTCCCTAAAATCCCACCCATCGCTCCCAAAAATCCCATTCAATTGGTCCACAAAATCCTACCCACCTGCTTCATAAAATCCCACCAAATTCCTCCCTAAAATCCAACCCAATCACTCCCTAAAATCCCACCAAATCACTCCCTAAAATCCCATCCAGCTGCTCACTAAAATCCCACCCAGTGCTCCCTAAAATCCCACCCAGCTGCTCCATAAAATCCCATTCAATTTCTCCCAAAAATCCCACCCAATTTTTCCCAAAAATCCCACTCAACTGCATCAAACCACCCATCAGGATGAAAAATAACAGGAAAAACAGATCAGGGACTCACTGTGCAGTTTTCTTTGGGATGAAAGTCCAACGAGCAGCGGGCAGGTCGGTGACACGCCTGGATCTCAAGAACATCCAACAAAACCCAAAAAAGGACGTTTTTCACCTGTCCTTGATGAAAAGCAAAGACTGGAACAAAACGAGTCTGGAAATAGAAGGCTCCAGATGGATCCCGGGTGACAGCACGGAAGATTTGTCACATTCTGTATCACAAATAGCAGAAATTTGGATGTTTTTTCTCTGGACGCCCTCCTGGGCACAATTTCTCTCCCAGGTCACCTCCGCTACCCCAGATTATTCCAAGATTTTTCCAACCTGGCCAGGGACAATTTCTCTGGGAAAGCTGCTTTGATTTCTTGGCACCCTCTGAGGAAAAAATTCCCAATTCCCAATATCCCATCCATCTCTGTCCCCTCTGGCAATGGGAAGCCATTCCCTGGCTCCTGTCCCTCCATCCCTTTTCCAAACTCTTTCTCCATATTTCTTTCAGCTCCTTCAAACCCCAATGAAGTTTTCACCCCTTTTTTCACCCCAAAACTTCTCCTCTCCAGGTTGAACAATCCCATCTTTCCCAGCAGAGCGGCTCCATCCCTCGGATCATCCCGGTGGAAGAAAATTCCAACAGCAGCAGCACGAAATTGCTCACTTGGAGCTCCCCACCCTCTCCCATGATCTCCAAGATCCGTGGAGCCGCTCAGGGAATCAGCACAACCCCAACCCAGTTCCTGAGACAGGATCAGCCCCAAAAGCCCGAGGAGGATGTGAAGTCACCGTGAAATTCCTGTTGGGGATATTGGGATTCTGGAAGCGCTTCCAGAAATACGATCCAAAGCTGGAATGCAGCCCAGGAAATTACCGTAGCGGCCACTTTGGGCTGGGGATCCTGCCTGCCTTGATGCCTTATCAATCACGCTGATCTGAAAGAGAGGCCAGACAAACTTAAGAGAATGAGAATACATAACTTTAATCCAGGCTTAACAGGCCTACGGGTACATTAGGGCAGATAAAAGCCTTTTCTTGAGGCTACACTTAAAATGGACACCGGGTCACGAGATTTTCATTTTTTATAAGTTTTGTTTTATTAACATATTGGGTTTTAATTCTCCAATGATCTTTACAGGTGACGATGTCAACCACCCCAAACTTGCTCTCCTCCTAATTCACTGTTTTTTACATATTTTGGGGCTCTGAGGCAGCGAGGTGTTCTTGGATTTAGGTTTAGAGAGGAATTGTTTTGTCTCAAGATGAGAAAATGGTAGTTTTTAGTGCTGTACTAGAGAAGTACAAGAATACAGACGCATGAAAATACAGAAACGAAAAATCCTAAGGCATCAGCCTGAGCCTGAGCGCAAATCAGAGCGGACAAAAAGGGCGGGAGGAGACAAATCCTGCAAAAAATGTTGGATATCAAAAATCGAGAAAAAAATGGCAATAAAGGTGAAAAATGGGGAGCAGTACAGAAAGGCTGGGCCTGACCACCCCGTGGATAAATATGGGAGCGGATCTGTAGGATTGAGGCTGCCAGCCCTGCCCAGGACTCTCCCACGGTTAATCCAATTTTCCTCAGCCGTTTTTAAGGAATTCCGTCATCGCTGATTTCCTGCCAACAGCCCCGAGAGCTGATCCGAAGGTTTTTGCCAACAAAGTGACTTTGAGCAGCCCTTGGAGTCCCAATTCCTGGGAGCGAGCCTGGTGTGGAGGTGACCTGGGTGAGATCTGGTGAGGCACCGGTACCTCCACACAACTTTGGCAGTGCTGGGCTCCTTCCTCCAAAAATTTGATGGCTCCGAGATGAGTTTGATCCCTAAAATGGGGCAGAATTTAGGGAGGGATGGGAATCAATGAGCAGGAAGTTGGGAATGTTGGTGGCAGCTCTGGAATTTTGGAGCTGAGTCTCCCACAATCCTTTTGTGCCAGCGGGAAAAGTTGCCTGGAAATCTTCAGTGTTGTCCCAGATCACCGGAAAAAGGAAATTTGTGGCCTCCAAGGACTTCTTTCAGGCACTTCCAGTCATCAATTTTATATATATTTTTCTATATTTCTATGCATTTATTTTTTATTTTATTTATTTATTTTATATAATATATTTTATGTCTATTATTTATTTATTATATATATTATGTATTATATATTTATATTTATGTCTATTTTGTGTATTTATATATTTATCCTTTTCCATAGTTTTTATTTATATAGTTTTTATTTATTTATTTGTGTATGCTGCACTGCTTCATTAACAAATTGCTTATCAAACAAAAATTAGTTTTACATTCAAAGCACATTTATCTAATTTATATATTTGCTATAAATTATTTATGCATTTATATATTTTTATAATTGTATATAATTAATTCTGTATTTTATAGAAATTATTTTATGGAAATTATTTATGTAAGTGATATTATTCAAAGCACATTTATTATTTTATATATTTTATATTTTATCTATAATAATTTATTATTTTTTATAAATTATTTATAAATTTTTCTCTCTCTCTCATATATTTGTGTGTGTGCTGTACTGCTTCATTAACAAATTGCTTATCAAATCAAAAATTAGTTTTACATTCAAAGCACATTTTCCCCTCCAACTTTCCATTTTTTTAAACAGAAAGTCATTCCTAAAGACTCTGAAGGGAGGGGAAAAAAAGCCACCCGAACTCAAAAACTCCCTCAAATTTCTCTAACGTGGGGATAAAATAATTAAGGATTAGTAATTAATATTCTGGACAAAACTCAGCCCTGCCCGAGTGGGCTGGGATGCAAAAATGGTTCCTCATCTTCCAATCCCGATGGGGTGAAGGCCTGAAAGAAGGAGAAAAAAAAGAATTAATTCCCAGCTGGAAAATGGTTTTTAAAGGTGGAGAAAAGCAGCATTTCCTACAAGTGGTGAATTAAGTGCTGCTGACCCCTTCGGGCACAAAGCCATCGATCAAACCTTAGGCCGGGCTCAGCAAAGCCTAGCTCAGCGGGAAGGTCTCCCCCACCCTTTACACTCCTCTTTCTGTGCCCCCAGCCTCGGTACAAATCAGATTAAATTGGAATTAATTAATTGGACATTAAACTCTATTTTCCTTTGTGTGTTTATGTGGTTGTGGAGTGAACCTTGAAATTGGGCTTTGTTATATTTAAATTGAGCTTGGTTTCCGTGGTGCCCTCCAGTGATACCGGAGTGATTTTTGCCTTTTTCCTTTATATTTTTGTAACTTTCTCAGTGTTTTTCCCTTCCCTTCTCCCAAAAGTAGAAAGACCAAACCCATCCCAGAGCTCTGATTCCTGGGGCGCACAAAGTTCTATCCCATCCTGGTTTTTCCTGGGAACCACGAGGTTTTCCAGACCCATTTTCATAAAAAAGTCCAGCTGGGACTGAGGGTGAGGGGCTCCAGAGAAAGGCCTGACCTGGGGGGGATTACATCACCCCTTGTCCTCCTAATTAGTGCTTTTTAGCAATTATGCTAATTTCCTGAAACCTATTAAACTCTGCTCACCCCCTGTGAGTTCGGGATTTTGTGGGAATTCTTCCATGGCTGCCCCTGGAGCTCCACTAAAGATGGTTTTTGTCACTTGTATGTCACCTCCTGTCCTAAAATCATCTCCAGTTTCATTTCTAGGCTGAAAAATTCAACACCACGCGGTTTTTTGGAGTGATAAAATCCCTCCTGAGTGACCCAGGTCCAACCCCACGAGTGGCACCGCTGCCTTTCCCACCCGGAATCCGGACAAGGAGGGGGTTGGGGATGGAAATTCCTTGGAAAAGAGGGAAGGATGGATCTGGATCAGAGCTGGGTGCTGTTCTCAGCTCCAGCTGGGCACAAAACGCAGGGCAGTGGCACAACCCGCTGGCAGCAGTGGGGAACAGGAACATTCCTGCCTTTTCCATGGGGTTTTTATGGGATGGCACAACCAGGAATTTGGAGAGAGCCCCAGGGGTGCATCCCCCCGGGAATTTGGGGGCTGCCACCCACAAATGAGCCAAACCTCAGCTGAGGATCCCTTTGTGACCTCAGCCCATGGATTTGGGATTTCTGAGCAGCACTGATGCATTCCCTGGTGCCTGAGCTGCCAAAATTCCCCAGGGAACAGCCTGGAAGAGTTGAAAATCATCCCAATTTTTGATTAGGGCTGCAGAGGGATCTGGGTAGGGTTTAACTGGGCAGAACTGGTTTCAATAAATGCTGGATGGGATGGGTGGCTCCAAGGGAAAATCCTTTGGGATGGAAAATCCTTTGGGATGGGAGGATGGGATTTTCCTGGAGGGGAACAGGCACCAAACATCTGCTCCTGACAGGGATCAACATCCTCCCGTTGAAACAGAGGTTAAAAATCCAGGTTGAGCTCATAAAATCACCGGGAATTGTTTGCAATTTTTTGTTTTTATTTTGCTGTTCTCTCTTTGAGGTGTGTTCTTTTATCCCAGAATTTGGGATGCTGGGCTGATTTGGGGACGAGGGGAGGTGGAATCAGAGCAGGAGCAGCTCCGTTCCTGTGTGGATCCTGCCCCGTTCTCAGCCCTAAATTTGACTCAACCCCTCATCAAATCCAGGGCACCTCACATGAAGGATGCACATCTGGGATGGAATTCCCAGAATTTACCAGGATTAAATCAGAAATGGGAGGTTCCAGGTTTGGGATTCAGCTCCTTGGGGTGTCCTCACACCAGGACATTTGTGGGGCTGTTCCAGCTCTGCCCACAGCCTGCACCAACCCCAACCTCAGCAGAGGGGATGGGACGGGATCTTCCCAGAGCAGGGAGACCCCAAAGCTCATTAGGGAAAATCTTAATTGGCATCATCCACTTTACACCGGGCTTTGATGTGTTCCAGGAGCTCAGGGGGGCTGGACGGTGGGATCCCATAGGAAGGGAGTGGGATCCCATGGGAAGGAGGTGGGATCCCATGGGAAGGGGGTGAGTGTTCCCAAATAAAGAGTGGGATCCCATGGGAAAGGGAATGGGATCCCATGGGAAGGAGGTGGGTGTTCCCAAATAAAGAGTGGGATCCCATGGAAAGGGGATGGGATCCCATGGGAAGGGAATGAGTGATCCCAAATAAGGAGTGGGATCCCATGGGAAGAGGGTGGGTGTTCCCAAATGAAAGGCAGGATCCCATGGGAAGGGGTTGGGATCCCATGGGAAGGGGTTGGGTGTTCCCAAATAAAGAGTGGGATCCCATGGGAAGGGGATGGGTGCTCCCAGAGTGGCCCCATCACACACCAAAGTGACATTAAAATGCCATCGAGGGAACAGCCTCACTGGTGAAGCTGTTGAGAAATTCAGGGCACTTCTTTCTTTCCCAAACTGGGGAAAATTTACAACTCAGGCCAAGAAAAATGGGAGGATTCATCCAAATTTCCACAGAAACCATTAAAAAAATCACATTTAATAACTTAGGGCCGTCAAGGAACTGCCTTAGAATCGCTGGAGTCCAGTTAATTGCGAGTCCTTCGATGTTTCAGCTAAAAAAAAAAAATCACATAAATGTAAAATGGGAATGTTCTAAGGAGATTAAAGTATTTATTAACCTAACATATTTATTAACCACTCTAACTTCCAGGAAATGAATGTCTTGTCCGTTCCTAATTGCAGCGAGGCTGAATCGAAGCCAAAGATGAAAATGGGCTCGTGCATGGGGTCCCCAGCAGAACAAAACTGAGCGAGTTCATCGTTATCAGGAACTTTTCTCTCTGGTAAAATCGAGGGGAAAAGGGAAAAAAAAAAAAAGTCTCGAAGTCATAACCAGGAACAGATCTAAATTCCCTCAGCATTTCCCTCTCTTTGTCAGCTCCATGCAGAGCCAGGGATGAAAAATCCCATTTCAGACAGAAACACAACATCCACAGAGTTTCACCAAAAGGGGATGGACAAGGATTGGATGTTCTGACCCTAAACCTCACCTTGTGCTTCTTCAGGGCAGAGTTATGGGATTGATCCCTGCTCACACCAAAATGTCCCAAAAACCCTCAAGGTTCTCCCAAATTCCCTATAAACGGAGCCCATGGAGTGTTTTGGGAGCATCCAGAGGATTTTCCATGGATGAATGGCACAGGGGGAGAATTCCTCACCTCGTGTCATCCCTGAGCTTCAAAGCCAAACCATCTGTGGAAGCCCAGGAAAAACAGAAATTTGAAATGGGGATTTGAAATCCAGCAACTGGAAAAGGACACGGATGAAGTTATTTCCACAACCGTGGCTTGAATCGATTTGGAGAAGGGGCTCAGCTGTTTCTCAAGGTTCTCTGACACTCTTTGGGGAGCAGAAACTACAGCAATGCCCACCAGAGGCTGCTCAGGGGGCATTTGATGCCCAACTAAGCCATAAATTCATATTTTTTCCCCGTTTTTGAAAGGGCAGTCGGCCACAGCCGCTCTCGCTCCGGCCGTGAAGGAGGCTCAGGCTTTCATTTTCTCCCACTGCAACATAAATTCCACTTTGCCTACTTGAACAGCTGAGTCCCTCAGCAGTAAAACTCCAGGAATTGATGGTTTATTTGAAAAGCCTGGGTAGGAGAAGGTGAGGAGCCGGAGCTTTATGGAGCTGGCTGCAGCTTTATTTCCCACTTATTAAGGGCTCCTTCATTATCCCAACGGATGGATTTTTCACTAACCTGGCTGCAGAGTCACTCCAGAGCCCAGATTTCAGGAGGAATTCAAGCAGTGAGGAAAGAATCCTCCTGCAGCAATCCCGAAAAAAAGCCTTAGGATCGTGGATAAACTTCCCATCGCTGGAAGTGTCCGAGGCCAGGCTGGATTTTGGGGCTTGGAGCACCCTGGGAGGTGTCCCTGCCATGGCAGGGGTGGATTGGGATAATCCCTAAAATCCCTTCCAACCCAAATTCTGCAATTTTATGATTTTATAATCACGAAATTCCAGAGAATTCCCTAAAAACCCTTTCCCAGGGGATGTGGGACAGTCGGCCGCAGCCTGGGTGTGCTGGTGCTCCCTGGGCCGGTTTTATCCTTGGAAAAACCATATAAAATGAAACGTGAGCCGAGGAAAACTCTCCAAGCCATATTCCCAACGTTTCCAGCTCCTCCTGGGAGTAGCAGGACCCACAGAGGCTCAGAAATCACGAGGGCTTTTCATCACCAGCCCCATGATCCTCCTGCCATAAATATTTCCAGTTCATTAATGGGAATGTGACAGAGCGCACTGGGAACGGGCTCTGCTGGGAGGAGAGGGGCTCTGGGAGCAGAAACTACCCCCATCTCCAGCAGAAAACGTTCCCTTTGCTCATAAATTAGGGAGTTATGGCAGAGGACAGAAAACAGAAAAATTTGGAGCGCTGGGAATCGCTGCGGTTTCTCAGTTTTGCGTTTTCAGCACAGATGTTTTTCTCGTTTTTTTTGGTTAAGTGAAGGTTTTGTTCGCTTTTCATCCCAAAGCCACTCAGGTGGGTTTTCAAAGGGATCTGTCAGAAATCCCTGCAGCCCTCACTAAAAGCTCCTCTCAAAAAATAAAAGAGGTTTTTTTTTTCTGAAGCTTTCTCACCACCTCTCAGCAGCCAGGCCACGTGTGCTGCGTAAGAGGGGATCCTGAAAAATCAGATTTCCCCTGGATCCCTGGAAGTGTCCAAAGTTGGACATTGGAGCTTGTTGGGAGGTGTCCTGTCCACAGCAGGGGATGGAATGGGATGGAATTTAAGGTCCCAACCCACCCTAAATCACCCCAGGGTTCTCTGATCCTATAAAATCCCAGCTTTTACTCATTCACAACATTCCCAATCTTTTTTAAACCCTCTCTCAGGAGCAAAGCACCACCGAGCCAAAAGAAACATCATTCCAGAGGCCGGAATTCCCAATAGGACACAGACAGGAACGAGCCACAGATCTCCCCACTAACAGCTAAAAATAGAAATCCCAGATCAGAGCAGAGCCATAATTACATAATTAGTGCCATAAAGGGACACTGTGTGGAACTTTAATTACTGCACCGTGAGTCAGCCTGGCCTTAATCCAAGTTTGAGTGGATGGAAATTGAGAAATCTCGCAAGGAAAAATTCAGGTGAGCAAGAACCCCATGGCAGCCCAGAGCTGAGGTTTTGTGCCAGGTGAGTGTACACCCATTAAATTCAGTCATAAAACAAGGGCTCAATAATATTTTCACCGACTCTTTTGGGTTGAGGGGTTAATGGATTGTTGGATGTTTTTTATGGACAGCGCAGGATCTGCCAGAGCTGTACAAGATGAATGATAGAGTCGGTTAAACCCAAAAAAAAAAAAAAACCCTCAGTAAAACCTCAAAACCCACAAGGCTTTAGGTTAATATGTAATTATCAGCATAAAAAACACCGTGTCAGCTGTAAATCCCCAATATTTAAAGGTACCATGCCAGGCAATGATTTCCCCGTTTGCAATTCCACCCTAAATTCCTGTTCTGAGCCCCAAATCCTGCAGATGGGAGCAAAGCCCACCCAGCCCAGCTGAACGATGCGTTTGTTTGAATTCTCCTGGAAATTATCATGGAAATGGAGCTTTCCAAGATGAATGATTAGAGTCGGTTAAACCCCCCAAAAAAAAACCCTCAGTAAAACCTCAAAACCCACAAGGCTTTAGGTTAATATGCAATTATCAGCATAAAAAACACCGTGTCAGCTGAAATCCCCAATATTTAAAGGTACCGATCATACTGGGCAAATTTTCCCCTCCGTTTGCAATTCCACCCCAAATTCCTGTTCTGAGCCCCAAATCCTGCAGCCACCAGGAGAAAAGTTTACCCAGCCCAGCTGAACGATGCATTTGTTTGAATTTTCCCAGAAATTATCATGGAAATGGAGCTGTCCAAGATAATGATTAAAGTCGGTTAAACCCCCCAAAAAACCCTCAGTAAAACCTCAAAACCCACAAGGCTTTAGGTTAATATGCAATTATCAGCATAAAAAACACCGTGTCAGCTGAAAATCCCCAATATTTAAAGGTACCGATCATGCCAGGCAATGATCTTCCCGATTTGCAACATTCCAAATGCTCAATTCCACCCTAAATTCCTGTACTGAGCCCCAAATCCTGCAAAAGAGAAAGCCCACCCAGCCCAGCTGAACGATGCGTTTGTTTGAATTTTCCCGGAAATTATCATGGAAATGGAGCAGAGAAGGAAGAAGGAGAGGCAGGAAAATTACAAGATCCCAACATTTCTTAAAAAAATCCTTCCCTAATTATCCCCATCTGAGTGCTACCAAGCCTGTTTGGATGATGGGCCAAGCAGGATGTTTTAATTTCTGTCTGTTTTTACTGGGTTCTACACCATCCTCCATATTTTACGTCCAACAGTCTCATGATCAGCTCAGGAGATTCCTTCCCTACAATACTGGAAATAATAAATAAATAATAATATAATAATAATATAATAATAATAATAATAATAATAATATAATAAGAATATTATTATCTCCTGTGGCTGAATTTCCCTCCCAGATCTTTGAGTTAGTTTTTGAGCCAAGGAATAATTTTAAATGAGTTGTTATATTGTTGCTGTTATTAATAATATAATTCATTTATTTTAATTACTAAATATATCATTGTTTAATTAGTTACACTTATAATTAACATCATTATAAATTGTTTGAATGTAACTATCATTTAATCATTAAAATCAAATAAGCTATAGAAATAATAATGATAAAAAATAATGATGATGATAATAAATAAATAATTAATATTATTACTTATACATAATAATTAGTAATACTAGTAATAATAGTAAAATAGATAAAAATAACTGGCAGTCCCACAGTGTCCACCCTCACCCACACCAAAGCACAGATCAGTTTCCAGGATTTATCCCTGGAAATTTGTGAGGAAAAAACCTGAGGGAAAAGTTGAGACCAAGAGCAAACATCAGGCTCAGGGAGAAGCAAAGATTCCTTGATTTATCCCCAAATCCTCCCTCCCACCCAGAGGGAAAACCTCGTCCTGCCAAAACCCACAGATCTGTGTGCAAAGGATTTTCCCCAGTTTGGGATGGAGTTGTTCAGCTCCCAAAAATCATCTTTTAAATGTGGCACCGGGATCCATTTCCAAAAATATTCCTCAGGAATGAGAGCAGGACCCACACCCAACCCCTGCTTTTCCCTTTTTCCACCTTCCCCCTGGGACAGTGGAGAGGGGAATAATCCACAGTTTGTTCCTGGATCTTGTTTTCCTCGCAAGTCTGTGAAAAACTTGTCTAACTTTTCCCTAAAAATTTGTGGGGATTGATCTGGGCAATCTCTGAGGTGCTGAACCTCACTGGAAAAACTCCACCCTCTCAGAACCAGTTCCACCCCATTTTCTGCTCCACCTCTACATAAAAACAGCAATTAAAACCTGATGGGAATTCCAATTATCCTCGTGCTTCAGCCTGGATATCCCATCTCCTTCCCTGATAGCTCTAGAATTACAAAAATAAGGAAAAGCTGCTCTGCTGCCCTCCTCAATCTCATTTTCTTCCAGAAAAAACGGGATCTGCTCTTATTTAAAATAAGGTTTTGGACCGAAAATGTTTATTTTGTCTCCGTGTGCTGCAGCCAAAAGTGTCAAAATTTCCACTCTGATTCCATGATCTGCCTTCCTGATCCCACAGATGGAAAATTCCCTGGATGAGCAATTTCCCAACTGTTTGTCTAACTCTGGAAAAAGCCATGGAACCTCCCTGGAAAGGGATGGGGAGGTCACGTTGAAACCGAGACCACAAAAGGAGGAAAAGTGCAGAGCAGTTAATTAATAATTAATAATTAAAGGTTTAATTTAGGAATTCCATCCCTCAAATGCTCCAGTGCCAGCCGAGCCCAGCTGCAGAGCTGAGAAATCAGGAAAAAGATGCTCAGACGCTTCTGAAGCTGAAATGAAGAATTCCCGGTCCTATTGAGCACCAGGACAGGGAATTCTCAGATTTTCCCATCCCAGGAAACTGAGGATCCCAACCCAAATATTCCCAACCATCACCAGGAAAACAGGAAAAAAGGAAGAGGAGCCTGAAAAAGGTGAGGATTTGTCCTTCCCTCACTGATTTTCCCCTCCCTTTTTTTTTCCCCCCTCTGGTCCCACAGCACCGAGAACTAATTTAGCACCACAACAGAAAATGTTATTTATTCACTTCCAGTGCATCTCTGCTTCTTTTTTTGGGCTGAGTTCCTTATTTTTAGAGCACTCCCGTTCCTCCTCCGGGGCAGGGAGATAATTGTTCTCTATTTCTCTGTAATTGCAGCAAATCCTCGTTAATCAATACGGCACCAGGCAGGAATTTCCTGATGAAATCCTGCTTTTAGTTGGCACCTGAGCTTCAGAATGACTGCAGGAAAAAAAAAACAATTGTCTACAATTGTCTGCTTGGCTGACAGAAACCACACACGAGGAAAATAAAAGGGGAAAGGGAAAACAGGAAAAAAAAAAAAAAAAAAAAAAAAAAAAAAAAAGGAAAAAAGAAAAAAAAAGGGGAAAAAAGGGGGAAAAAGAAGGGAGAAAAAGGGGGGCTGGAAGGGAAAGCTCCTTTTCTGCTGAGTCCATCAAGAGGACAGAAATTGGGATGAAAAGCTTGGACAGAGCCCTTTAGGCCAGGCCTGATGCCTTTATAGGATCAAAGCCTGGCTTGGGAATGTCCCATTTTCAAGCCAAAAATTTGCCCCATCAGAAAATGTGAGACAGAAAATTTCATAATTAAGAGCTGTTTGAGTACATTGCTAATTACTGGACTCTCATTTTATTTTTTTCCACACGGGAACATCCACGTGGAAGAATTGCTGGGGTCACACATGAAACTGGAGTTTCGCAGATTCCCTGATCCCTTTTGCAGCCCCAAAGCAAAAATTTCTACCTGGGTTGAGGTTTCCGTGTCCTTCTCTGTGCTCCCAGTAAAATTCCCAGCACAAACTGGGAAAATTCCCAGCACAAACTTGGAAAATTCCCAGCACAAACTGGGCTGAGGTTTCCAGCTCAGGCTCAGGGCCCCATTTCTTATCCAGATCCTGAAATGGTTTGGGTGTGAAGGGTCCTAAAGTCCATCTCATTCCCGTTCCCTGCAGAGTTACGGGCGCTTCCCAGCCCCATGGCTGCTGCTTCTCCAAGTGCTGATATTCCATGAAAAACTCTCCGGCAAAAGCTTGGAATTTGTCCTCAATTATCCCCTGATGACTTTATTGCAAATCAAGAAGGGATGAAGGAGATAAAAAAAAAAAAATACAATTTTAGGCTGAAAATACCACCCATCCTGCTCATCACAATCCCCATTTTACTGGGATGGGATGGGAATGGGATGGGATGGGACGGATGGGATTGGGATGGATGGGATGGATGGGATGGGATGGGATGGGATGGATGGGATGGGATGGGATGGGATGGATGGATGGATGGGATGGATGGGATGGATCCATGGGATGGGGATGGGATCCAGGGGTGGGGATGGGATCCAGGGGATGGGGATGGATCCCAGGGATGGGGAGGGATCCAGGGATGGGGATGGGTCCAGGGGATGGGGAGGGGGATGGGGTGGGACTGATGGGATAGGGTAACTTGACCTTCTTTAGGGTCCTGAAAGGTAAAGGATCCTCCTGGGGGCAGCTCCCTGCCCCTTTTTGGGGCTGCAGCCATGGATGGAGCCCCTTCCCCTCAGCTGCACCTGGGATTGTTTGTGGCAGGAGGAAAAACGGCAAAACAAGGAATGCGACACAATTAGCGCTAATTAGCCGAGTGGGAAATGCCTTCCCAGCCAATTAGTGCTGAGAGGTGAGGTCTGCAGGATAATGAGGCCATGTTCAGCTGCTCTCAGCTCATCCTGCTTCCAGAAACCAGGAGGAGCAGAAACAGATCAGTTTCCATTAAAAATAATCGGATAACGAGGATTGTACCAACCGTGGGGAGCCAAGAGGGGAACTGAGCTCACATTCCTCTGGATGACCCCAAAAAATGTCCTGAAGTGGCTTTTTCTACAGGGCAAGCGTGGAGTAAAATTTTGGCTCATGATTCTCTGGAAGACCCCAAAAATGCCCTGAAGTGGTATTTTTTCCACAGGACAAGGATGGAATAGGATTTCGGCTCACGTTCTTCTGGACTACCCCAAAAATGTCCTGAAGTGGCTCTTTCCACAGGACAAGCACAGAATAGGATTTTAGCTCACATTCCCAAAAAATGCCCTGAAGTGGCTTTTTCCACAGGACAAGGATGGAATAGGATTTCAGCTCACATTCCACTGGAAGACCCTCAAAATGCCCTGAAGTGGCTTTTTCCACAGGGCAAGAAAGGAATAGGATTTCAGCTCACATTCCTCAGGAGATCCCCAAAAATTCCCTGAAGTGGTTCTTTCCACAGGACAAGCACAGAATAGGATTTTGGCTCATGTTCCTCAAGATATCCCAAAAACGCCCTGAATTGGCTTTCATAAGGGTGGAATAAGATTTCGGTTCACATTCCTCTGGACAACCCCAAAAATGCCCTGAAGTGGCTTTTCCATAGGACAAGGATGGAATAGGATTTCAGCTCTTGATCCTCAGGAAATTCCCAAAAATGTGCTGAAGTGGCTTTTCCCACAGGGCAAGCCCAGAATAGGATTTTGTCTTGTAAAGCTGGGAAAAGATGGGCACTCCTGCCAATCACACCCTAAAAACCACACAAACACAGGTTTGGGGAAAGATTCCCAAAATACGGACAATCCTCCAGACCTTTTGATGGGAGTTCCATCCAACTCGTGGATTTTCAAGCATCTGATCTCCACAAAGAGATCTCTGGGGAGCTGGCTGGGAATTTGGCTGGGAATTTTGTGATGTCGGTGCCTTCACCGCGCTCCTCATCCCGACAGAACGAGAGAACGCCGCTGTCGGAATATCGGAGCATCTCCTGGGGAGAGGGACGGAATCCGTCACAAAAATCACCTCCAAAGGACAATTCCCCCCGAGCAGGGGCGGGAGAAGCTGCTGGAAATGGGAAAAAATTGTCGGCATCTCGCTGGGAGAGGTGAGAGCGGAGCTGACAACGCCGTGATTTATGGAGAGCGGGGCGCGTTTGGGGAGAGAGCGGAGCGGTGCCAGCGGAGCTGAAATCTCGGGATTTGGCCGCCCTCGTCAGCCAAATGCAATATTTTATAAGTGGAAGAGATAGGCAGTGACCTTCCCTTTCAGAGGCTCAAATCGTTCTGGGCTGAGGGTTTTAAAAAACAAAAAAAAAAGGCAGAGATTTGTCGGTTTTTCCGGACTCAGAACACCCGGGATCTTATCTCCAACCTCGTAATTCACTGGGAGGGAATTCAGGGGGGAGATTGAAGAGCACCGAGCCTGAATTCCCAAATATTCATCTGGGAGCTCAGGATTCTCCTTGACCTGGAATATTCACCTGGAATATTCACTCAGGATGACACGATATTAAACACAGGCTGCTCCAGCCGTGCTTTCTCCTGCTCTGAGCCTGTTGGATAAAGATCTGTTGAATATTCCCAACTGAATGAATTATTCCTGAAAATTGTATTTCCCGAATTCCCTGAAATCTCCTCCAAGCTGTGGCTGTGGCTGGTGAGGTCCCAGCAGAGGGATCAGAGTTTTCTGGGGTAATCCTGGGCACGAGACCCCCATGAAGACATTAACTTTATAATTATTTCATCATTTTTTGCCAATTTATCCCATTATCCAGCCTTTTCCTTTGATTTATTCCCTGTTGTGGAATAAACTGTACTCAACCAATGCCTGGATGTGGCTGAGGCAAAGCAAAGAACCCCAAGCTGTGATTTCAGCCCGATGCTACCAAGGGAAAATCTCAGGGTGAGGAAGGCATAAATTCCACTTCCAGATGGAATTCCAAAGGTTCCTCCTGCTTGGGGCGGTTTGGGATTTCAGGAACTGCTCAATGCCATGGATTTCACACAACCCTGAGCACCCATGGTTGGGTTTGATCTGCACCAGTACAAAAACACGGTCCCAGCTGGCTCAAGGACATTTCAGGGTTGTCCTTGCAGGAAGGAAGAATTTGAGGAACCTCTGCAAGGATGGGATTCAAATATCCTAGGGCTGGTTCCCTATGTTTGGCTGATGTTGGACAGCTCCCAGAATGGATTCAAAATGGATACAAAATGGATTTAAAATGGATTTAAAATGGATTTAAAACCCATTGGGGTGGTGGCAGCTTCGGTCCCAACATTGTCCTGTGCTGGGCAAGCTGCCCATGGAAGATCAGGGTGTTCCTGGAATATTCTGGAACATCAGGGAAGGAAAGGTGCAGGTCTGGTTTGGGCTCTGCACAGGAAATTCCTGACGGATCAGGAGCTGTCAGGGTGGGTGATGAGGTATCAGTGCCAGAGGGATTTTTGTGGAAGAGACAGAGAAATTCCCACTCCATTGTGAGTGAGGGCAATGTCGGGTTCTGCGGGACACAAATATCCACAGAAACCAAGGAATCAGAGAATCAGGGAATATCCTAAGTGGGAAGGACCCACAGGATCATGGATCCAACCCCTGGCCCTGTAAAAACCCCCCAAAAATCCCCCCTGTGCATCCACAAACGCTCCTGGAGCTCTGGCAGCCTCGGGGCCGGGACCATTCCCTGGGGAGCCTGGGCAGTGCCAGCACCCTCTGGGGACAGAAGAACCTTTCCTGAAATCCACCCTATCCTGGCATTCCTGATAAAATGGTGAGCATGGGGATCTTCCCTAAATATGGGGTCAAAAAATCCCTTTGACCTCCGTCCCTCCAGGTGGGAGGTGCCTTGAGGCAGATTCCCATGGTTTCCTATCCCCAGGAAATTTCTGGGATGTGACAGAGGATCATCCTTATCCTCTCCCCACCCCAACACTCCCCCCTCACCCTCACCTGGAGGAGGATGGAGGTTCTGGAACATTTCCGAACCAGGTGGGAGAAAGTTTCTCCGATCCCGGTCCCTTCATCGCCGCTGCAGTGACAGGAGTTAATGTTCCCTGAAGCTTTCCCAGGAAATGTCCCCTGACGGGCCCATTCCTGCACATCCCCGTGATGGATGGGGAGGGAGAAGGCACTTTATGACAAGGCTGCTCAATTATTTAATCAGGCAGGTTCTAATAACTCCGGGAAGTCCCCCAGAGAAAGGGAAGAATAAATTCAGTTTTCTTTTCGTTTTCTCAATAGCTGGAGACGAGCAGGGATTGGGGGTTCTTTCATTTCTTCTCAGCTCTGTTTTGGGGGTTTGGCTCTGGTTTTAAACCCCCAAATTCGGGCTTTTCAAGTGAAAACAGTAAATGAAAATTCAGGGTTTTTTGGTTTATGTAAAAACATTCAAGAAAAGCTGTTGCCACAGCAAAAGGGAGCGGGCTCAGCAAGGCTGGGGGACCCTTCCTTTCTTTTGGGGTCTCTCTCTTCAGGCTGTAACCTTTTTTTGGGGTTGATGGTCAGTGCTGAGGATCTGGGGGCTCACAGGACCAGGCAGGTCAAAGCTCTGGGGCTCATTCAATTATGCAGAACTCTAAAATTGGATTAGCGCTGGAACATTCCAGAGTAATTTCCCATAAAACCCCTAAATAAAGGGATTTATGAAGGATCCAGGGATTTACAGGAGCAGCACAGCCTTCCACACTGCACCAAAAAATCCTGCTGGATTTGGGAGAAAAAACACTCAGGCACCTCTGGGAGTCCCACATGTGTTTATGGAACTTCTGAACAGGAGATTTACTGTTTTGGAATAAAATCCTGGAATGGGTTGTGTTGGAAGAGGCTTGGAAGGTGTCCCTGTCCATGGGAAGGGAAACTTTCCACTGTCCCAGGTGGCCTTGGGCAATTCCAGGGATCCAGGGGCAGCAATAACTGCTCTGGGCACCCTGTGCCAGGGCCTCCCCACCCTCCCAGGGAACAATTCCCAATTCCCGATATCCCATCCATCCCTGCCCTCTGGCAGTCTGAAGCCATTCCCTGTGTCCTGTCCCTCCATGCCCTGGTAAACACCCTGGGAGCGGGATCAGCCCCCGGTCAAGGCAACCACGGGGATCAGAAAGCACATTTGGCTTCACTTCTCCATTCCCTTCTCTTCTGCTTCCCCCTGGGGCAGCATTCCATGGGCAGCAGCAGCACTGGGCCATCCCTGTTCAATCCCTGTTCAATGCCCATGCCATCTCCGTGCCACCCCTGTGCCATCCCCATTCCATCCCCATTCCATCCCCATTCCATCCCCATTCCACCCCTGTTCCACCCCTGTGCCATCCCTATTCCATCACTATCCCATCCTTGTCCCATCCTTCTCCTATCCCCTTTCCATCCCCATTCCATCCCTGTTCCATCCTCATCCCATCCCTGTTCCATCACCGTTCCATCCCTATCCCATCCCTGTGCCATCCCTATTCCATCCCTGTCCCATTCCTGTCCCATCCTCATTCCACCCCCATTCTGTCTCTGTTCCATCCCCGTTTCATCCTCATCCCATCCTTGCCCCATCCCTATCCCATCCCTGTGCCATCCTATCCCATCCCAATTCCATCACCCTTTCCATCCCCCATTCACACCCTGTGCCACCCCTTCCATCTCCTATTCCATCCCCATTCCATCCTCATTCCACTCTCATTCTACCCCATCCCCATTCCCCTTTCCATTCCCATTCCATCCCTATCCCACCCCTGTTCCATCCCCATTCCATCCCCATTCCATCCTTACCCCACCCCTATTCTATCCCTGTGCCATCCCTATTCTCTGTGCCATCCCATTCCCATTCTCATCCCCATTCCATCCCTATCCCATCCCTGTGCCATTCCATTCCCATCCCCATCCCTATCCCATCCCATTCCATCACCTTTCCATCCCTATTCCACCCCTGTGCCACCCCTATTCCATCTCCTATTCCATCCCCATTCCATCCCCATTCCACTCTCATTCTATCCCATCCCCATTCACTTTTCCATTCCCATTCCATCCCTATCCCACCCCTGTTCCACCCCATCCATCCCCATTCCATCCTTATCCCACCCCTATTCCATCCCCATTCTAGCCTCATTCTATCCGTGTCCCATCCCTGTGCCATCCCTATTCCCTGTGCCATCCCCATCCCATCCCCATTCCATCCCTGTGTCACCTCCGTTCCATCCCCATTCATCCCCATTCCATCTCCATCCATCCCATTCCATCCTTACCACCCCTATCCCACCCCTATTCTATCCCTGTGCCATCCCTTCCCATCCCCATCCCCATTCCACCCTCATTCCCATCCCCATTCCACCCTCATTCCCATCCCATTCCATCCCCATTCCATCCATAACCCATCCCTGTGCCATCACTATTCTCTGTGCCATCCCTATTCCCTGTGCCATCCCTATCCCAACCCCATTCCATCACCTTTCCATCCCCATTCCACCCCTGTGCCCCCCATATTCCATCCCCTATCCCATCCCATTCCATCCTCATTCCACCCTCATTCTGTCTCTGTTCCATCCCCGTTTCATCCCCATCCCATCCTTGTCCCATCCCTGTCCCACCCCTATCCCATCCCTGTGCCATCCCTATTCCCATCCCCATTCCATCCTTATCCCATCCCTGTTCCACCCCCATTCCATCCCTATTCTCTGTCCCATCCCAGTGCCACCCCTGTCCCATCCCCGTCCCATCCCTATTCCATCCCCGTCCCGTCCCCATTCCATCCCCATTCCACTCATTCTATCCCCATTCCATCCCTATCCCATCCCTATCCCATCCCTGTCCCATCCCATCCCTGTTCCATCCCTGTGCAACCCCTGTTCCATCCCCATTCCATCTCCGTTCCATCCCCTATTCCGTCCCCATTGCATCCTTATCCCACCCCTGTCCTACCCCTATCCCATCCCTATTACACCCCTGTCCCATCTCTGTTCCAAGGGTGCCATGACCAGAGCTCATCATTCCAATGGGAACACAAATCCTACAGAACACAAATCCTACAGAACACAAATCCTACAGAACACAAATCCTACAGAAACACAAATCCTACGAGAATACAAATCCTACAGAAACAAAATCCTACAGAAACACAAATCCTACGAGAGCTCTGAGCCTTCCCTCCACCCAAGCACACCTCCAGCCCATTCCCACCACCCACCCACGACCCTTTCACCTCCCATCCTTTCCCATCCCACTCCAAAAAAACGGGAATGCTCGTAGGGTGGAATGCCGGGTTAACTCCAACAGCTCGGCGAGATCCTGCACAAATGTGGCACCATCTGGCGCCGCGGGAACGCCGGCGAGTGGGCGCTTTATTTTCATAACAACACGCCCTTCTCCTCGCCTCGGTTAATAACACGGGGCGGCCGGGCCTTTGTTCTTTTGCGGTTTGTTTTTTTTCAATATTTGTGCCAAAGCTTTTCAACGTGAAATGCGGTAATTATCCCGAGAGCTGAGTCAATGGGTTTGTTCAGGCAGGAAATTATACCCTCGTTAAGTGTGCAAGAAAAAAAAAAATAATATATAAAAAACTATCTGCTTGCACCAGGATAATGAGCAAATCTCTTTATTTTTTTTTTTTCCCTCCAAGTAAATTTTCTCAAGATGAACCATTCGCCGGTGTCTTTGGAAGAAAAAGATACCATAAATGAGCAGGAAAAAAAACTGAATAAAAAAAAATCTCTGCACCAGGTTGACCAAATCTCAATTTTTTTTTCCTCCAAGATTTTTCAGCTGACCATTCGCCAGGTGCCTTTGGAAGAAAGAAGAATCCATAAATGAGCAGGAAAAAAACTGAATAAAAAACATCTCTGCACCAGGTTGACCAAAATCTGTATTTTTTTTTTTTCCCTCCAAGTACGATTTTCCAGCTGAACCATTCGCCAGGTGCCTTTGGAAGAAAGGAGAATCCATAAATGAGGAAAATTACGGAAAATATGAAAATGAAACAGGGAAAAAATCGGTTCCTATTCACCCAAAATCCTGGAAAGGGGAATTACGCCATCCCAACACCACGGTGAGGTCAGGCCAAGCCAAGACAGGCAAGAAAAAAAAAAAACAAAACAAAAACCACCTTGAGCCTGCTCTGGAAGGGTAAGGAGAGACTCTGCTCCTTCTCATTCCCAAAAAAAAACCCCATTCCCACCCCACAGAATTCCCAGAGAGCTGGAATTTTTCCATGGGATGCAAAGGGAGCTGGGAACACCAAATTCGGAGCCTTTTCCTGCAGTTCCTTCCAAAGAAAGCGACGTTTTGGGAATATTTGGAGGAGATTTCAGGGAATATTCCAACCAGGAGATGTGGATGCTCCATCTACTTCCAGCAACAAAAATTCCTGGATTTGGTAAAAATATGTTAAAATAGAGCTGGGAAAAATGGGTTTTCCTGATATTTAATGAACTGAGAATCAGCAATGGGAAGAAAATTCCTGGATTCGGTAAAAATACATTTAAAATACGGGGAAAAAACGTTTTTTCCTGATATTTAATGAACTGAGAGTAAGCAATGGAAAGAAAATTCCAGCAATGGAAAGAAAATTCCAGCAATGGAAAGAAAATTCCCGGATTTGGTAAAAATGCGTTAAAATAGAGGGAGAAAAAATGTTTCCTGTTATATGACGGAGTCAGCAATGGAAGAAAATTCTAGCATAGAATCCTGGATTTATTGAAATGCAGTTAATAGATGGGGGGGAAAATGTTTTTTCCTGATATTTATGACTTGATACTTTTATTATTTAATTAAATTATTTGATTAATTTATTCATTCGCTTTAATTAAATTATTTAATTATTTAATTTAATTTTTCTAATATTTAAAACCTTTCCCTCTTGTCCCGCTCATAAATTAATGTCGGAGAGGCGTGGCAAAGGTCAAATCCTGCTATAATTTATCATCTCCGAGACCCAGCTCATCCAGGCAGAGCCTTTTTTTAAGTTGCCAGAGCGGATTGATAGCGTCACGGAGAGGGAAAAATGTGCGACTGGAAGATGATTTAAGCAGTGCAGTTTATAAGTGGTGACAATAATAAGGCAATTCTATAAAAGTTCCTCAGAGAAAAATTGTCATTTTTTTCTTCCCTTGCAGCAGCTTGAGTTCACCAAGCGGTTCCAGTTTCATGCTGGAAGAGCAGCTGGAATGTTTCCACCTTCTGATCAGTTTTCCAGGAAGTATTACAATTTGATTTGCTCGAGCAGAGTTTCTTCTCTTCACAGGGAGCAAGGGGCCAGGAAATCGGCAAAGCTGCACCAGGGGAGGGTCAGGTTTTTCTGCACCTTTCCCCCCTTTTCTCCCCATTTCCCTCTCCACCTTTCCCTCTTTTCTCCACACTTCCATCTTCCCGTAGTTTCCCTCTTGTTTCCAAATTTCCTCTATGTCTGCCAGCATTTCCCTCTTTCTCCAATTTTCCGTTCTTTCCTCCATATTCTTTTCCTCCATTTTCTCCCACATTCCCATGCTCCACCTTTCTCTTTCTCCCAGATTCCCCTCTCTCCAACATTTCCCTCCTCCCACATTCCGTGCGTTTTTTTCTCCATGTCCTCCCCCTTCTTCGCCAACATTGTTTTTCTCCACATTTCTTCACTCATATTTTCCTTTTTTCTCCCATTTCCTCTTCAACATTTCCCCTTTTTTGCCACATTTTTTCTCCTTCCTCCACATTTCCCCTTCCCTTCGTTTCCTCTTTTCCCTCACATTTCTTTTTCTCCCAAATTTCCCCTCCACATTTCGTCTTTTCTCCAATTTCCCGTTTTCTCCACCTTTTCCCTCTTTTCACCAATCCCTTTTCGCCACTTTTCTCCCATTCTTTTCTCCACATTTCCTCCTTTTCTCCACATTTCCCTCTTTTCCTCCAGATTACCTCTTCTCACCACATTTCCCTCTTTTCTCACATGTTTCCCACTTCTTCACATTTCCCCTTTCTCCACATTTTTTTCTCCACATTTCCCTCACCATATTTTCCTTTTTTCCACATTTCCCTCTTCACATTTTCCCCTTTTTGCCACATTTTTTCTCCTTCTCTCCACGTTTCCCCTTTCCCTTCATTTCCCTCTTTTTCCCCACTTTCCTTGCTTTCTTCCATTTCCCTGCTCCAGCACTTCCCTCTTTTCTCCAATTTCCCTTTTCTCCACATTTCCCTCTTTTCTCCACATTTCTCTTTTTTCTCCAACTTCTGCTCTCACGATTCCTCTTTTTCTCACATTTCCCTCGTCCACTCCCAGCCCTTTCTCCAGACTTCCCCCTGTTCTTCACATTTCCCTCTCCAAATTTTTTCTCTCTCTCCCTCTTTTCTTCACATTTCCATTTTCTCCACATTTCCCTCTTTTCTCCCCGTTTCCCTCTTTTTCCCCCATTTCTCTCTTCTCTCCACATTTCCCTCTCCACATTTCCCCATTTTCTCCACTTTTCCCCATTTTCTCCCATTTCCCTCTTTTCTCCCCATTTCCCCCTTTTCCGCCCATTTCCCCTTTTTCTCCCCATTTCCTCTTTCCCCCATATTTCCCTCTTTTCTCCCCATTTCCCTCTTTTTCCCACATTTCCATTTTCTCACATTTTCCTCTTCTTATTCTCTTTCTTCTCATTCTCCTTATTTCTCCATTCCCTCTCCCATATTCCTCTCCCCATTTCCCTCTTTTCCCCCATATTTCCCTCTCCATATTTCCCCCATATCTCCCCATTTCCCTCTCCCCATTTCCCTTTTCCCCCATATTTCCTCTTCCATATTTCCCCCATATCTCCACATTTCCTCTCCCCATTTCCCTTTCCCCCATATTTCCCTTCTCCCTCCCACCCCACCCAACATCCCACCCCACCCATTTCCAAACCCCAACTCCATCCCCATTCCCACCCTCCATCCAACCCCCAAACACCAACTCGAGGACTGAATTCCACCCTAAACCCATTCCCACCCTAAACCCTTCCCAGAAATCATCCTCATCTTTGGTTTTCCATGGGGAAAAATTATCCGTTTCCGATGAAAGGCGCTGACGGATTTGGGATGCAGCTGGTGAAATTTGACAGCAGGCGGCGTATGAGCGATGCGCCGGGCGCTAAACGACGTTACTTGCCAAATAGCTGTTTATTTCACCCGCTGTCAGCTCCAAAGCAGGCAGTAAATAACACATTAGGGATTAAAAAAAAATAGGATTTTAAAAAAAAAAAAAAAGGAAAATATCCAGAAATAACATTACATCCAAATGGAGCCATCAATTATCCCCGTTTCCTTCAGCTTTTGGGAAGATTTTCCTGTCTTTTTTTTTGCCGTTTTTATTTTCTCTCCGAGCGTTCGCGCGGGGAGGGTTTTTTCTTGATTCATTAATTGCCTTTTCTCTGTCTCCTCTGTTCTGCCTTGGTGCCCATAAATCAACGTAAAAAAAGATAAAACGCCGCTATTATGAAATGAGTGTAAAAAGGTATTGGAATAAATTTCCTTTTGTACACATTTGCTCCCGTCTCAGCTGTGAGAACATCTGCTCAAGATGAAATTCAGACCAATTTTTCCATCCCAAAGTGGTCCTGACCTGTTCCTTTTTCCAAAACCCCCACAGAGCAGCATCCCATAAATAATTGTCCCTTAAATAATTTTCTCCTGGCAGCTCTGAAGGAGCCTCCACCACCCATTTTCTCCAAAATCAAATATTTGACGGATGGTGATGCCCACAGCGCTTGCACCTGAGACAGCTCTGAATATTCCCACCCAAAATTTCCATATTTCCAATCATTTTCCTAGAAAAACATATGTTTTTAGGAAGTTTTGTAGGATTTTGGGGGATTTCCACTCAAATTCTCTCCACCTGGAGATTTTCCAAAGAGTTGGTGTTGGACACTGAACGTTTTCATCCAAGTCTTAAAGTTCTTAAAATCCCACTTAAAATCAGGAATATTTTCTTCAGACAAAAGCAATTCATAGCTTTGATGTGCCCTGTTCCATTTCTGGAATTATTTGATTTGTTCCACAATTTTTTAGGAATTAAATATATTTCCTAAGGGGAAAAAAACAACGGGATTTTACATGAAGTTGCTTGGGTCTCCTAAAACAAAGGGGTTTCTGGGATTTAGAATTCTCCAAAAATGAAGGTTTTATTTATTTTTTGTTTCAGAAAGGAAATGTTTGGGGGAAAACTCCTTGGAATGGAGTTTTCTGCTCACCATCCATCCTACCCCAAAACTCAGGGGTTCTGTGTACAAGGCTCAATCCCAAGCAGTCCAAAATCATTTTCCTGAACCTCTTTTTTTAGGAAAAGCTTTATTTCTTGTGAAATGGTCAACTTTGGGGAATGTTCCTCACACCGGGGCTTTGGAAGCTGAGTTTTCCTTCATTTTGGAGCCATTTCCAATGGGATCTGATGGAGAAAATTATCCTGAAATTAATTTTTGGCCCATTAAAGCAGCTCCAATTCAGCAACCAAACACAACTGCTCCTAAAATGTTCCTGTATGGATTTATAGGATCACAGAATATCCCAAGCTGGAAAGGATCCATTGGGATCATCCCGTCCAACTCCTGACCCTGCACAGTCATCCCAACAATCCCCCCCTGCACCATTTCCAAGGAAATATTCCCATAAAAAATCAGGAAAATATTTCAGAAGAGAAGTTCTTTCTACACATCTCAGACTGGGTGGAATTTGTCACCCCATTTTTTTTT
>VKON01002763.1:7919-28072 GCA_009741485.1 Malurus cyaneus samueli | reverse complement strand
AATTGGTCCTCCAATCCCCATTTCAGAGCCCCAAACCAGTTCAGGCCCTCAAAATCCCATTTGAGAACCCCAAATCAATCCTCAAATCCCATTTCAGAGCCCGAAATCAATTCTCAAATCCCATTTCTAAGCCCTAAATTGGTCCTCCAATCCCATTTTAGAGCCCCAAACCAGTTCAGATCCTCAAATCCCATTTCAGAGCCCCAAATCAGCCGATTCAGGCCTTCAATTCCCATTTCAGTGCCCCAAATCAGTTCAGGCTCTCAAATCCCATTTCAGAGCCCCAAAACAGCCATTCAGGCCCAAAATCCCATTTCAGAGCTCCAACCAGTTTCAGGTCCTCAAATCCCAAATCAGGGCCCCAAATTAGTCGATTCAGGCCCTCACATCCCATTTCAGTGCCCCAAATTAGTTTTCAAATCCCATTTCAGAGCCCCAAATCAATTCTCAAATCCCATTTCAGAGCCCCAAATTGGTCCTACAATCCCATTTCAGAGCCCCAAATCAATCCTCAAATCCCATTCAGAGCCCAACCATTCAGATCCTCAAATCCATTTCAGAGCCCCAATCAGTCAGGCTCTCAAATCCCATTTCAGAGCCCCAAATCAGTTCAGGCTCTCAAATCCCATTTCAGAGCCCAAATCAGTTCAGACTCCAATCATTTCAGAGCCCCAAATCAATCCTCAAATCTCATTTCAGAGCCCCCAGGTGGAGGGAAGAATTATGGAATTACGGAATTATCGAATTACAGAATTAAGGAGTCATGGAATCATGGAATTATGGAATTATGGAATTACGGAATTATCGAATTACAGAATTATGGAGTCATGGAATTATGGAATTACAGAATTATGGAATTACAGAATCATGGAATCATGGAACCCCAGCCTGGTTTGGGCTGTAAAAGGAACCTGATATCCCAGAGCTGGAATGAAAATTCCACACATCGCATAATCCATACATCCCAAAAACAATAATGCTAGCAGAAATCCGACCACGGAAAATCCCGCTCACAGCAGAGACACCAATTTGATTTTTAAGTTTGTTGAAAGCCGTTTTACCCCGAAACAAATCAACATTTATATGTGAATAAATAGTTTTCCGTTTAGTCAAGGAGCATTCAGCGGCTGTTGGCATAAATATTCAGTTATGGAAATGATGGGATGGAAATAGATTTTTTTTAACCAGGCCATAAATAAACGTTGTCTGCATGGAACACTCTCGTGGCAGCCCTCGGGAATTTATTTAGAAGCTCTCACACAGTCTGATCCCATCTTTTCCCTGCCAAGGAAAATCCTGGAATTGCTGAGTTTGGAAAAAAGCTTTGGGATCGGCGAGTCCCAGCTGTGCCCGGCCCCAAGAGTGACACTTCCAGGAATTCCTTGGGCGCCTCCATCCCATCACATTTTGTATCTTCACGGATTTGGTGTTTCTCTGAAATTTTACACCTCACTTAGAGCGCCCCAACACAAGAATTTAAGTGGTTTAGTTTAAAAGGCAATTAGGGTTTTCTGATTTTTCAAAATGGGCAGTGCAAACTTCCCAAATGGAATCCAAATGGAGAAATTCAAATGGAGAAATCCAAATGGAGAATCCAAATTCAGGAAAAATCCAAATGGAGAATCCAAATGGAGAAATCCAAATGGAAAAATCCAAACAGAAAAATCCAAATGGAAAATCCAAATGGAGAAATCCAAATGGAGAACCAAATAAAGAAACCCGAAAGGAGAAAATCCAATGGAAAACGAGAATCAAATGAAAGATTCAAAAGGAGAATCCAAATGGAAAACTGAATGAAGAAATGCAAATGGAGAATCAAATGGAGAAATCCAAATGGAGAATCCCAAAATCAGGAAAAATCCAAGTGGAGAATCCAATGGAATTCAAATGGAGAACCAAATGCAGAAATCCAAATGCAGGAAAAATCCAAATGGAGAAATCCAAATGAGAACTGGAATGAGAATCCAAATGGAGAATCCAGATGGAGATCCAAATGGAGAAATCCAAATGGGGAATCAAATATGGAGAAATCCAAATGGAGAATCCAAATGAAGAAATCCAACAGAAAAATCCAAATGGAAAAATCCAAACGGAAAAATCCAAGTGGAGAAACCCAGATGCAATCGGAATGGAGAATCTGAATGGAGAAAATGCAAATGCAGAAATCCAAATGGAGAAATTCAAATGGAGAAATCCAAAATCAGGAAAAATCCAAATGGAGAAATCCAGATGGAGAAATCCAAATGGAGAATCCAAATAAAGAAACCCGAAAGGAGAAATCCAAATGGAGAATCCAAACAGAGAATCCAAATGGAAGAATTCAAATGGAGCAATCAAATGGAGAAATCAATGGGATTGATCCAAATCTGATGTGCTGAATGCAGGAGTGATACTTCCCTAACCCAAATCCTAATCCTAATCCTAGCCCTGGCCCCACAAAGTGACACCCAAATTCACTGGCAGAGTCTGACCCTTCTAAAGTGAATTTATGAATAAAAGTGCTCAGGTCAGGAATATTCGTGGTGTCAACAAGGATGAGGAGAGCTCTGCACAGGCTGGGAAAGAAGCAGGAGAAAAAACAGGGATAACCTGAGCAGGGATGAACAGCACCTGCCTGGTTTGGGTGGGATTTTAAACTTTTTTGGGTGGGATTTTACACTTTTTGGGTGGGATTTTACAGTTTTTGGGTGGGATTTTACATTTTTTGGGTGGGATTTTACACTTTTTCCCTGCACGTGCAGGAACAGAGCACGAGGCACCAAAATCAGAAGGAAAGGGAAGGCAGGAGATGGAATTTTGCTTCCAGTGTCAGCCAGGACTCGAGTGGGAGCGAGGAAAGCTCAGCTCTGCCCAGCAGCAAAGATGCAAAATATTGGGATTTTTTTAAGGGAAAGAACAAATCCCTGCACGTTCCAGCTCACGGAGAGAATCTGGAATTCGTGGACACAGCAAGGAGAGGGAATTGCAGGCAGAATGCGCCATCTACCAGCTGCTCCTGGGGTGGAAATGCTGCGCTGGCTTTGTTTGACCCCATTCCCTGTGTCCTGTCCCTCCATCCCTTGTCCCCAGTCCCTCTCCAGCTCTCCTGGAACCCCTTTAGATCCCAAAAGGGGCTCTGATTTCTCCCCGGATCCTTCCCTTCTCCATTCCCAGCCCTTGGAGCAGCTCCTGTTTCCTTCTGGAGATGGCCCCCATTTTCCCTGCTCTTCCTTTTATCACCAAGGTACCCTTAAAAACCTTTTTCTTCACCCTCGATGTCCACATTTCATCCTCTCAGGGCTCTCCTAATTCCTGTTGGAATTGGATAAAATTCTCTGGATCCTCTCGGGCTGCTCCCACCCTCTGGAGGTGTATTTTTCCCACTTTTGGGTTTGTCCCTTTCCCTCAGTTTGGCTCTGGAATAACAGAGAAAACTCCAAAATCAGCAGAGCTCCAAACATCTCCAAACCACCCCCATCTCCAAACCACCCCGTAGAGCTCGGCCTGAGGATCAGGAATGTCCAGCTGGAATACCCTGGATGGGTACATCTGGGGAATTCAGGATGTCAGCACGGGAAATTCCAAATGGAAGGGTTATTTAGGGAATTCAGGATGAGCACTGGGAATACCAACTGGAAGGTATTGGGGAATTCAGGAAAATGTCACACTGGAATATCCAACCGGATGGGTTTATGGGAATTCAGGAAGCGCACTGGGAAATCAACGGAAGGGTCATTGGGGATTCCAGGAATGCGCAAGCACGGGAATTTCCAACTGGAAAGAGTTATAGGGATCAGGAATGTTCAGCACTGGGAATATCCAACTGGAAGGGTATTGGGAATTCAGGAAGTCAAGCACTGGGAAAATCCAACTGAGAAGAGTAGTTAGGGATTCAGGAAGTCGCACTGGAAATTCCAACTGGAAGGGTCATTGGGAAATCAGAATGTAGCACGGGGAATACACTGGAAGAGTATTAGGATTCAGAGATGTCAGCACTGGGAAATATCCAATCGGAAGTATTTGGGAATCAGGAAGTCAGCCTGGGAATATCAACTGAAGGGTATTGGGGGAATGTCATGGAATGTCAGCACATGGAAATACCAACTGGAAGGGTCTCTGGGAATTCAGGAATGTCAGCACTGGGAATATCCACTGGAAGGGTTATTGGGGAATTCAGGAATGTCAGCACTGGAAATATCCAACGGAAGGGTTCTCGGGGAATTCAGAATGTCAGCCACTGGGAATAGCACACTGGAAGGGTTATCTGGGAATTCAGGAATGTCAGCACTGGGAATATCCAACTGGAAGGTATTGGGAAATCAGGAATGTCAGCACAGGGAATATCCACTGGAAGTATATCTAGGGAATTCAGGAATGTCGTGCTGGGAATATCCAACTGGAAGGGTCCTCTGGGGAATCAGGAATGTCCAGCACTGGGAATATCCAACTGGAGGGTCCTCTGGGGAATTCGGAAAATGTCAGCACTGGGAATACCACTGGAAGGGTTATTGGGGAATTCAGGAATGCAGCTGGAATATCCACTGGAAGGGTTATGGGAATTCAGGAATGTCAGCACAGGGAATATCCAACTGAAGGGTTCTGGGGAATTCAGGAATGTCAGCACAGGAATATACCAACTGGAAGGGTCCTGGGAATTCAGGAATGTCAGCACTGGGAATATCCAACTGGAAGGGTTCTCTGCGGAATTCAGGAATGTCAGTGCTGGGAATATCCAACTGGAAGGGTTCTCTGGCGGAATTCAGGAATGTCAGTGCTGGAATATCCAACGGAAAGTTATTAGGGAATTCAGGAAGAGCACGGAATATCCACGGAAGAGTTATTAGGAATCAGGAATGTCACACGGAATTCAACTGGAAGTTTATTTAGGAATCAGAAGTCAGCACTGGGAATATCCAACTGGAAGAGGGTCTCTGCGGAATTCAGGAATGTCAGCAGGGAATATCCAAGGAAGGGTTCCTGGGAATTCAGGAATCAGCACAGGAATATCCAACTGGAAGAGGTCTCTGGGGAAATTCAGGAATGTCAGCACAGGGAATATCCAACTGGAAGGGTTATTGGGAATTCAGGAATGAGTCAGCGCGGAATATCCAACTGGAAAGTTATTGGGGAATTCAGGAATGTCAGCACTGGGAATATCCAACTGGAAGGGTTCTCTGGGGAATTCAGGAATGTCAGCACTGGGAATATCCAACTGGAAGGGTCTTGGGATTCAGAAATGTCAGCACTGGGAATATCCAACTGGAAGGGTTATTGGGAATTAAGAATGTAAGCGCTGGAATATCCAACTGGAAGGTTTCCTGGGGAATTCAGGAATGTCAGCACTGGGAATATCCAACTGGAAGGATGGGGAATTCAGGAATGTCAGCACTGGGAAATACAACTGGAAGGTTCTTGGGAATTCAGGAATGTCAGCACTGGAATATCCACTGGAGGGTATTGGGGAATTCAGGAATGTCAGCACTGGGAATATCCAACTGGAAGAGTTATTGGGGAATTCAGGAATGTCAGCACTGGAATCCAACTGGAAGGGTCATCTGGGGAATTCAGGAATGTCAGCACGGGGAATATCCAACTGGAAGGTATTGGAAATTCAGGAATGTCAGCACAGGGAATATCCAACTGGAAGGGTTATTGGGAATTCAGAATGTCAGCACTGGAATATCCACTGGAAGGGTTTCTGGGAATTCAGGAATGTCAGCACTGGGAATACCACCTGGAAGGTACTTGGAATACAGAATTCACACTTAGGACAAAAGAAAGACGACGAGGTTAGAGTGCAAGGCAGCAACTTATAGAATGCATGCCAGAAGAGTACGAGGCAGACCAGAGTGTACGTGTATTTCTTGTGCTGCAGCGATCCACGAGATGACTTTCACACCCACCAGATCAGCAGCATCCCCAGCGTGGCACCAGGATGAAATAATAAAAGGTAGCTAAGAAGCAAGAGGAAAATTCAGGTTTCAAGCTGCATTCTTAAGTCTTAATTCAAAATCTTTTTCGTAATAGAAATCAATTAAGAAAAACCCCATGATTTCTAATACTCCACTAAACAATCCAAATTCACTTTTTTTTTCTCTTTTATTGCATCTTCTTAAGCCTTACCAGCAATCTCTTAAATTAAAAGCTGGTTCAGCGAGAAAGAGACAAGCTCCAGTAACTCTCTGGCACCGCTCATTATTTCATAATCCAATGAACTTGTTAAAAGTTGCCCCCAAAATGAAGGCTTCCATTTGCAGCTCCTTTTTTTTCTTATTAAAAGAATAAAACCACAAGTTTTAGAGGACAGACCTCGAATTGTTCTACAATTACCAAAAAATGGCAGCTTTTTTGGCACCACAGCTGCTACAAACTGGAGGAGGAGAGGCAAAGTCTATTGCCCGAACGGCTCCCCAAAAAAGAGACAACAGAGAGAGGCAGATTTTGGGGGAGTGATGACCTGGCTCAGCAGCAGGAACCCTGAGTTGCCGAAAACCTCAAATTCACACCCAGTGCAGATCCAGGAGCTGAAACCACCCTCAGGAGATTTGGGTTCAAATGGTTTGGCTCTGCAAGCTTTGGATTGTTTAATGCCATTGGGCAGAGTGGACCAGAGGAGACCAGGAGAGACCTTCTGGGGATTGCAGGGTCCAAGCTCTAAACCCAAGGCTTGGCATTTTAATGAACGTCCAAAAAGGAAAAAAAAAAAAAAAAAGTCACAATAATCTAATGTGGGTTTTTTAATCAGTTTTTCATTATTGCAATATTTCTGTCAGATTTCTACCTGCCAGAAGAAAATGACAAGCCACAGAGCTTACAGCAGGGAACATTTCATTTCCAGAGCTCAATACTGCCTCTGAACAAAGAAGCTGAAAACAACAATCTGCTTTTGATATCCCTTTGAAAGCCCTAACCATAGTTTCCCTACATCCAAAGCTCAGACCCTTTTAACAATTTCCAGCTGCTGAAATCAGAGCGTTCCAATGCAAACATGGAAGTTGGTGTTTACATGGCAGGACACAGAAGTATGAGCCTCAAAGACCCAGGGACAGGGCTTGGAGGATTTTGAAGCTGCCTGGTTGAGGATGACAACTCAGGCAGCACCGGGAAACGATAAAACACACATTCAAATAATTAAACAACAACACCCAAAGGGCCACAGCAAAGCAATGAAAGGTTATTTAAAACAGTGTCTGTTTAAAAAAACAACAATACATCATTTGGAGGTATGGTCAGCCCCAGCCAAACTGTGTCGCAAAAAGGAACATTATATGGGCAGCACTTTAATACATTGAAAAAGGAAACAGGCCCTAGGAGGTTTAAGGACATTTTGGAGCCTAGAAGAGCTTTCTAAAAAAATGAAGATGAGGTTCATTCTAAAAAAATAAAAATTTAATCTGCAACAGTGACTGAAGTAAAGGTGAACACTTCTAATGCTAAGTCTGAGATGGTTTAGAAACCCGAGACCAGCAAAGAAGACAACTCCAGACCACAAAAACCAAGCTCAGCAGGGTCATCCACACAGTGCTTTCAGATGGATCCATTTCCCTGTTTATGACCCTTCCCAACACCATTCTCCTGCCAACACATGTTAGGGCATGATTTCAAGGAGCTTTGTGTACTACAGAAGCAAGGGTCCTCCTCAGTGAGATCAGAACAGAAAAACATGGCAAAGTGAATGAGAGGGCACTATTGCTTGCTTGAGGTAATCACTAAAACCTGAGGAAAAAACCAAAGATTTTTTGGAGGAGCATATGCCAGGGAATTTTATTTCTAAGGAGAACCAGCTACCTTTATGGGTGTTCACCTGGGAGCAGCAGCACATTCATTTAACTATAAATGTCATACAGGACACACAGGGAGGCCCAGAAAGATGTAAGTACAGAAGGAATAAATATAAACAACAGTCTTTCAAAGTGTTCAAATGAAAATCTCACCATATCCTCCAGGGACGCCTTCTGCTTTGGTTTTCCTTAATCGTTTCACTGCAAAGGGATTAGAGAGGTCACACACATGTGCAAGCCCTGCACCCAATTTCACTGAAAAGCAGCCAAAAATCCTGCAGAATACTCAGCATCTGCCCAGCCTAAAGCTGAAGCAAAGCCCAAGGTGACCTCCCCAGGGTGGGGGGTGCATCAATCCATCCTGGAATGTTCCAGAGAGACGTGCAATGGGTGCTCAGGGACCATGGGTTAGGGGAGGGGCTTGGCAGGGCTGGGTTAGCAGCCTGGAATTTGTGAATCCTGAAATGCTTTTCCAAGCCTTTGTGGTTCTATGAATCCGTTTCTGGCCTGGATGCAGAAACCAACAGAGGCAATGCCCGCACCCAGGGGTCAGCAGGGTGACAAGCAGAGGTGTGGGAGAATGCTGTGGCTCCTGGAATCCCTCAGGAACAGCATTCCCATGGGAAGTACCTGAGCAGAGCTAGGAGGGTTCATCTCTCCCCACCAGTCCTGATAATCCTTCCAGAACAACTTGAAATTGTGACAGTGAAGGGACTCTTCCTTCAAACACACAGGTCAGGCTGCTGCTCTGCTCTCCCAGCTCTATTGAGCCAACTCCAGCCCTCCCAAGGGAACAGCCTGGGCTCATTCCATTGGGAAATCCTTCCGACCAGCAAAGAAGGATGTAGGGACTTCCCTGACAGGAACCTGCAGAAAGGGCAGCTTTGCTTTCCTGGCAAAGTACAGGGCAAGCAGTTGAAAAGATACAGTGATAAGACAAGGAGGCTTTTACGAGATTTAGATTTACCACTGGAGAGAAATTCTTACTGTGAGGAATGAACCTGGCATCAGGGTGCCCAGAGAAGCTTGTGGCTGCCCCTGGAATCCCTGGAAGTGTCCAAAGCTGGAATGGATAGGGCTTGGAGCAACCCTGGGATAGTGGTAGGTTGTCCATGCCCATGGCAGGGGTGCAATGAGATGTCTTTAAGGTCCCATCCAACCCAAAACCATTCCCCTCTGAATCTGTGATCTAACCCAATCCAGAGTTTCAATCAGGCCATGCAGGGTTTGGGTGTCAGTCTCAAACCCACAGGAAAGCAGCAATTCCAACGACTCAAACCATTAATTGCCATCAGTGATTACAAAGCATCAGCCAAGTTAACTCCACACCATCACTGCAGCAGTTTCTGTTTCACCCCCATCCTGAAAAATCCTCCTTTCCCACCTCCAGCTGATCCCACCACGAAATACCCCTGCAGAATGACTTCCATCAGCAACAGATGAGTTCTGTCATCAACTGCTGCCCTTCAAAGTATCTGCATTTCACCTTCCCACAGGCACCAGACCCACAGACAAACCAACGTGGCCAGAAAGTGTCCAAACCAACCTTCAGCTCATGGGCAAAGAGCACCCAACCTGCAGAGCAGCTTGGAGGATATTCAGGCCACCAGGCCAGCCAGCTGACCACTAGCCCAAAGCACAGGGCACCAGGGATGATTTAATTATTTTCTTAATGAGAAGTGACATGGTTAAGTATCCACAGCCACTCGCTAGAAATACAGTAATTCAGTGTGATAAGATGACAAGTAAGAGGTAAGAAGGTTAATGGGTGGTGCCTTGGTTGAACCACAGCTTGTCCATGCTCATTAGAATT
The DNA here is from genome assembly GCA_009741485.1 of Malurus cyaneus samueli. Classification (NCBI taxonomy): domain Eukaryota; kingdom Metazoa; phylum Chordata; class Aves; order Passeriformes; family Maluridae; genus Malurus; species Malurus cyaneus. The sequence continues at coordinate 18,499 of VKON01002763.1, read as the reverse complement.
TAAGAGAGTGTATCTGAGACTGTGTAATTACACGAGACAGTAAAACTGTTGTATTAAGATAAAAAGCTATATATAGAGAATAATTAACTGCTTAATAGGTGCAATTTAGTGAGCAGAGCTGCAGCAAGGCCTGTCTCAATTAACCAGAAATCCAGCCAAGATTCACCAGAAGCTTACAGGGAGTGAGTTGTTTGGTGGCTGTGAACCCGGGGCTAGAGGAATGTAATCCACACAGGAGCGGCACCACCATCTTTGAAGACTGAGGAGATGCTGGAGCCCTCTGTGAATCAACTTCCAGTGCTCAGTGAGCACAGCCGGGCCTCTGGAGACTGAGCAAAGCTTCTTCAGCTCTTCAAAACACCGCAGAGCCAAGCACAGCTAGCGGATCAAGGCTGGAGAAAGGCTGAAATTTCCTCTGCCTCTTCCTCAAAAAAGTGTTTCCACTCACTGCAGTAACTCAGTTTTCACCAGCTGTAGGGTGGGTTGCCCTGCCCTGGCTCAGGCAGTCAGTCCCACCCTTCACATTTGCTTTAAAGAAAGTTGTGCATGCATCAAGCAAACAAAACATTTTCGTTTTTTTTTAAGTCCAAGCAACTCACAACAAATTAAACTTTTGAAAATTACCTGACACCAATTAAAAATTAGTTTTACTGCAACATGGAGTTGCAACAAGAGGCAAGAGAACCCCCATTCCATTAGATTAAAAATGACACTGTGGTACCTGTCTATACTAAACAGAATAATCAGATTTTGGACTTCCCACCAAGTTTCCCAAAACCACAGCATCGTTATTTTAACTCTGCTTCCTTCTCGCTTCCGTCCATGTGCAAGCAATGCTGGCTTGTGCAAGGAAGGAATGTTACCGCACATCTTGGAAAGAAATCCTTTCCTGTGAGGGTGGGGACTCTGGCACAGAACTCACAGCTTCTCTACTCAGAGGCTGTGGCTGCTCAGGATCCCTTGAAATGTCCAAGGTCAGGCCTGGACAGGCCTTGAGCACCTGGGATAGTGAAGTTGTCCGTCCATGGCAGGAGGATGGAATGAAATGATCTTAAAGCATAATCATTCTATGATCCCAGAAAATCAACAAGAAGGGGATCCGTCCCTGTCCCATTAAAAGATACAGCCCACTGGGATTGCAGCCTGGTCATCAAGGGTCAGCCCCACAAGTGACCACTCCACCCCTTCTCAGCTCCAGCTGCCTGCAGAAAAAAAGCTGTGAAGTTGAACCAAAATGGGAAGGAAGATGAGCGACAATGAGAAATTCCCTGCCCAGGCCTGAGAAAGGGTAGGGCAAGGAACAAAATACTTCCCAGCCCTTCCTCTTCAGTCAAGGACAATAAAGAGATACAGCCTGTTACCAGCACCAGGGGTAGAAAAGCGACATCTAAGCCTGTGAAATGTAAAGACAAAAAGATTGGGAGAAGTCTTTCAATAATAGATCGGAAATAATCAGAAAGCCAAGAAGATAAAAGCTCAGTGAAGCTTTTCTCAACTCTCTGGTTAGCAAAACTGGCTACCGAAAGTCAGTTTCTCCCAAGTTAAGAGGGAAATGTTTATTTCCCTAGGAGATGGTTAGAAATACTCGGCTGAGAGCCAGACCACCTCCTTGACAAATCTTTGCATCCACAGGATTCTCAAGTTGAAGGTTTGGGATGGAGGTGCTGACTCAAACAGACAAAGCTTTTGGGATTTGATTACAGGGATGCAAGCCTGACCCCCACTGAGCTCAGCCACAGGCCAGGCGGATGGATAACTGAAAATGAGCCTGATATGAGAAGCACTATTAGATCATTAATACACTTAAATAAGTGAGGTTCCCCAAAAAATATAAGCTGAAATGCCCAAACTGGTGATACTCCTTACCTGCTAGAAGGGACAAATTGACTGCCAATAAATCCCATCTCTGGGGCCCACAATCCCAACTAGCAAGAGAGTAGGACCTATTTTCGTTGCTTGTGCCACAAGAAGGACTCTGAGCTACTGTACGAGGGAAGGAAACAGAAGCTCTTCCCTGCTCACTCCTCCGTTTATTTTCAGCAGTACAAGCCTCCAACACACATTTCAACCTAAATTTTGGCAGGACACACCCTTCCAGGCCTATTTCCAAGCCCGGGGCAGGAAAGAAGCCCCAACCATGCAGGATAACAGAGCCAAAAACAACCTGGGTCTGCCACTAATTTCTTAGCCTGAGAATGCCAGCATCAGACAGCTCGACCCGCAGACACAAAGGAAGGAAAGCAAGCAGCCACTGCTTGCAGAGAGCAGCCAACATCCACAAAAATGTGAATTTTGTACCCATCACTTTCAGGGAGCAGCAAAAAGTCCTGGTTTTCCTCCTCAAAAAGCCTCTGTCAGTGTTTGATGGCAATGGGCTGCTAGTGATTTCCACCCTCTGGTTTGTACCAGGTGTATTAGTTTTTGGCCTTGTACCAGAACACAAGAATGCCAGCACAAGTGGAAAACTGCAGAGGGAGGAAACAGTAAATTAAAGGTTAGTTCAATGGACTCACAGGATGGTTTGACTGGAAGGGACCTTAAAAACATCTCATTCCAACTCCCTACCACACCAGGCCTGTTCAGCGTTCCCTGGAATATTCATCCGTCTGGAGACTCCAAGTGCCACAATGAAGGCCACCAGTAACCTTGAACGGCTCTCAGTTTAAAGCTCAAACCTTTATGCCTTATTTCTGTGCAGATTTTCAAAGCTCTCATCACAGCCAAGTGGCCAGGTGGTCAACAAACCAAAGCTGTGAGATAAAACAGCAATCAAGCTGTGCTTTGCACCACGAGAAACAGATTTCCTGATGAACAATAGGAGTCCTACAGGAGACCCTGGGCTGAGGCTGGGAATTCAATCTCAGAGTGTCCTGGAAGGGAAGCCAGGAAGTGACTCCCTCCATTAAGCAATCACTAACATTGCAAGCCAGTTCCTTGAAAAATTGAGTTTAACAAGGAAAGATAAAAAATAAGACAATAAAATCCAAGATCATTAAGAGAAACACTGAAGAATGAAAATGAGCACAAGTAGTTATCATTGAATCACAGATGGTTTAAGGCTGGAAAGGGCCTTATGATATGTTTCTACCTCCCTTTTAGCAGTAAGACAGCATTTATCCAACCCCAACTCTATCATTAAAGCCTATCTGCCATAAAACAGTTTTCTTAAAAAATGCTGTTTAAAACAAACCCAAACTAGCTGAAAACACCAGAACCCTTAAAGCTTAACACGCTCCACATCATCAATTATAAAAGACCAATTTCCCAATGAAAGTTTCTCTGTCCGCGTTAAGTCACCGTAACACCAAAGCTCACCACACATTGCAGAACCAACCCAGCCAGGTGCAGGTGCTCAGTTCCTGTGGATCACAAATGCAGCCTCAAAATTTCTCATCTTCCCCAACCTCTTTGTCCCTTGCTGAACCAGGAGCCTCCCAGTTCCACTGCTCAGGGGTGACAGCCAAGGGGAGGTCAGAGCATCAGCACTGCAATTCTAAGCTCAGTGGAAAGCTGTGTGCAGCTAAGAAGCACAGGGAGTGCTGAAACAGACCTCCAACTCACAGAAGTGCAGCACGTGTTCTCAGGCTCAATCCACTTTTCCAGATGTACTGAACAGAAGGAAAACGTGCTGAGAGTCCTGCCATGTGCCAGCTCGCTAACTTAACCGATAGACTCTACATGTAAATCAGCAAGGGGGCCAAGCTGCTCGCTTGCCAGAGACACAGCTGACCTCTTGTGGCTTTGTTTTTCTCTGGAGGGAAAAGCATTTACAGGGGTGAAAGTTGGAATTTGAAATGTTCTTGTGTTGAACAATTAAATCACACAAGAGTTATGCACTTGTGAGAGCCAGCAAAGCCAGCAGAAGCCTGTCTTGGCCATAGTAAACTGCAATGTTTTGTGTCTGGGAAGAATTTATTTCCAGAACGAAATGGAAGTTTGGACAGATAAGCGCTCTAGCATTATTTCTTCCTTTTTTTTCTGAAGGACCTCACATTTCCATCACACTTGAGATATTCAAGTGTGAAAACGAAAACACAAACCAGAAAGGCACTCAGGATACTTCTGAAGCACAGAAACAGCAATCAATTCAAACTACAGAACACCCACAGCAACAAACCTGAACTAGCACTGGGCCCAGGGTCACAGCAAGGTTGGGTTGGAGGGTCTTTGAAGGTGATCTCCATTCCCAAGGGAATCTTTCACTAGACCAGGTTGGGCAGAGCCCCAATCCCCAACCTGACCTTGAATGTTTCTAAGGCTGGGCATCCTCCACCTCACTGGGCAACACCTGTTTCGTGTTTCAGCACCCTCATTGGTAAAAAAATTCTTCTTGTATTAGTCTAAATCTATCTTCTTTCAGTTTAAAAAACATTGTCCTTTCTCCTCATCACTACAGGACCTACCAAAAAGGTACAAAAGGGGAGTTTAAGTTTGATTTATTGGTGGAGATGAGTACAACAGCTTCCCACTAGCTTGTCTCAAAGTTCAGAATTTTCCACATATGAGATTCTGTCTCCCAATTTTACCATCCAGGAGAAAACAACACAGAAAGGCCCAGCTTAAAACCCACAGGGACCGAGGAAAACACAGACCACAGAAATCAAGGGGAGCTTCTGAGTTCCTAACAACGTTTTCTACCACAGACCCAGTAACTTCTTTTACAAGTTGGCCACTCCTATTCCTGGTGGCTCAGCTACTGGAGCAGTTTCATGAACACTACCAAGGGGCAACAGAGCGATCTCTCCATCACCCCGTCCGTTGGGTCAGTCCCTACAGCAAACAGCTCTGGCCTCTAAGCTGACTCAACAAAATAGAGTGGAATAGAGTGTCCAGCAGTGAATCGCAGGGAGAGAGGGAACACTGCTGTCACAGGAGGCAGGATCAAGGCATTTTGAAAAGTCAAGCTGAGAACCAGGACTTCCCAGTGAGTTGTGGAGCTCGGTCCAGTCCCAGCTATCCTTGCCTGGCATTATGAGTGTTCTCCAAGAGCAACATCTATTTTTGCACCAACATAACAAGTTGCTACTATCACCTCATTCAGCAGCTCAGAGGCTGCCAAGACAGTTCAGGAAAGAAAAAGCTGTAAGAGAAATAAATGTTCGAGCATGGTTGTCAATGCTGTTTCGTGGTGAACAGAAAAATGAGTATTAGCAGCCCAGGGAAAGCTCTCCACTCACAACAGAGATAAAATTCTCCCAGCTCCCAAAATCTGTTTCTCGTGCTCCTCGCAGTTAATTCACAAAGAAGGCTATGGACTAATTTGTCAAAAGATCTTCCCTCATTCAAAGAGTTTTGCTGCTCCCTGCACAAGCCTAGACAAGTTGCTAGTCTAGAACACCCATCCTCAAAAAAAAAAAAAAAAATAAAAAAAAAAAAAAAAAATCAACGAAAGCAGCAACTGCAGGGACTCAGCCCTCAAAAGGGAAGCTTTCCTCACGAGCTGAAACGATGCTTGAGGCAAAGCATTACAAACTGCTTCAGAGATGGGATTGACAATTATTCCCCACTCCTCAGGGAAAATGACCTCCAGGGAGGGATCCAAGATTGCCCACACTCACAACGCTTGCCTCTGCTTTCAAAAGGTTTGTGTCACAGTTAGACTGTCTCTTGCAGCCAAGTGCCTCCAAAGCCACCCCAGGCCAACGTGGAAAGGTAACACCTCCTTTGCCACTCGATCCAAATGGACAAAAGCCTGCCACCACAGCAAGCCCTGGCCAAGAAGGGGTTAGGCTTGACCACAACCTTCAAAATCTTCTTGCTGAAAAGCAGAGAGATTTGTAGCTGAAATGCACTCTGTTTAATACTGCTCATGGGAGTTGACAAAATTAATAAACACCACTAAACAGCTGTCCTGACTTCCCTGCAAGCTGGGCACATTTACTTCTGGGTCTGTTTCACCACACAAAGAACCCATTTTCACAAACGCCACTGCACGGGGGAGCAAACACCCCACTCAATCATTCAAGACTAAGTCCCTCCTTCGTTAGTTTCCTACCAGGTTGGCAGCAGCGAATTTTTCCACAGCCCTAAGAAACACAAATTCAACGACAACAGTTTTCTGGTAAAAACAAATTTTTATTCCCTTTCCACCCCTTGCAATGGCCAGCCTGGGACCACAACATTTGGGGGATTCTCTGAGCATATCCAATGCACACACACCTGCAAACCTTTGCAAGAATGCCAACAATTGTAGCCGAAGCACCCTAGATGCTTCAAGACTCTAAAACAGTAGCTGCAAAAATTTTGAATCTTATCCTACTCCAAATCCACGTGTTTCCCTACAACTGAGCTGGTATTTAACGAGAGAACAGAAAAGGCATTGGCTTGGGTTTGGACAAAGAATCAAACAACATGTTTGGTTTCGAAGGCATTTTAAAAGATCGATCTTGTTCCAACCCACTGCCATGGGGCAGGGACACCCTCCACCAGAACCAGGTCAGAGCCCATCCAACCTGGCTCCTGAGCATTTCCAGGGAGGGACAAAGCCACAGCTTCCCTGGACAACCTGTGCCAGGGCCCCCCACCCTTATGGACCTCCTTTCTAACTATAAACCCATGACCGGCAACACCCCAGCAAAGCAGTAATAAAAAAACCCCAACAGAAACAACCCAAAAAATGTCACAGAACTGGGGCAAGAAACATCAAAGGGCTACTCAACAACAGCAACACCCAAAATTCCCACATGGTGCAGTCACCCAGCTGGGAGTACCTCACTTGATGCGGATCTGGAAAGTGCAACCAAAGTTTCCCCAGAAGTTTTTTTTTCCTTCAGCTCGCCAGAGGCTTCCCATGCCTAAACAGACACTGGAGCCTTGTCCTCCCGCAGAAGGCTGAGGCCACAGGAACAGCCAGAACTGCTTAAAGTGCTGCCCCACATAAAATTGGTGAGCCCCCAAAAACCCATGGATAGGGGTCAACAGCCCCTCCAGCAGATCCAAGAAAACTGCAGGTGAAAACGTGAGCCTGGGGCACAGAAAAGGACCAGCTGGGGTGGAATTAGGGACCACCAGCCCAGCGCAGCCGAGAAGGGCTGTGTTGGGGATCCCAGTCTGCAGCTCCTCCCACAGAATTGAGTCACAAACCAACCGCACAGGATCAAGCTTTTCAGTTTCTGTCATTACCAAGGGGTTTGTTATATTCAAAGGAAATATCACCCTGCAAAACCAAGGGGAGGACCAACAGACGCCCAGGGTTTGATGAAATTTCTAAAGCTCGGGTTTTGTAAGCCTCATCCACTAAGATATTCCAACAGATTTACCGAAGTCTTGATTTTATGGACACCCCACAGAGTTATGGACAAATGCACCCATCACTAGGTAAAGAGGAACAGAAAGAAATTAATCTATTCTTCCTGTCCAACATCTGGTGAAACACAAGCAGTGACAAGTTGCAAAGGGCTGCTCGAGCTGGAAGAAGGAATCAGTTATGCTGGAAGAACTTGTTGCAGCTCTCGCTGGCAGCCTGGAGTTAACCGCAGCGCCGAGCTTTGAAAGTGCTTTTCCAGACGGCAGAAGGGGGGCAAGAGAACCTCAAAAATCTGCAGCTACTTAGCTGCAGAAACTTGGAAGGTTTCCGGTTAAATGTCACCACAGGCTTTAAAAAGGAAAACAGAATCCGAAGCTCTGGCATGTTGAATCAACTTGTGTTAAAACCACTTAAACCCTGAAGAGCACAACACACACAACGCTCTAGCAACACAGCCTGCGGCACACAACAGTAAATTTTCACGGCTTCTTTTCAGCGTTAGTGTCCCACCTTTTCACGGATCCCAGAAATCACCGAGGTTGGAAATATCATCAAGTGCCAATTAATCCAGCACTGCCAGTCCACCACAAAAACCCGTCCCAAGTGCCACTCCACACGTCGTTTAATCTCCCCGGGACAGTGACTCACCACTGCCCTGGGCAGCCTGTTCCAGTGCCTTCCCCTTCCCGCAAAAAGCTTTTCCAATATCCACTCTGAAGTTTCCCAGTGGTGGAACTCGGGCGTTCCCTCTGGACCTGGAAAATCGGCACCCCGGGTGATTTTCTCCACTCCTCAACTTATTTCCTCCCAACTACCACCCTTCCCCAGTAACGCAAAAACACCCTCTCTCTGTAACCTCCTCTCCAGCCTCTCAATCCCTAAAACTCGCAGCTGAAGCGAAATTTAACAAAACATCATCCCAGCACTATTAAATCGCCTCACCACGCAGCGCCGTACCGGACACCCGCCCCGTTTTGTCACTCCTCCCAGCAAACTCGCGGGTCACACCAAGTAGTTTTTTTTTTTTTTTACCTCAATTAAAATTTTTCTTCTAAGGACTGAGTCAATGGCTCACACAAGCGCAGCCCAATTTGAACAGATTAACAGCCGCGCGTTCCTCGGAGCTTCATTACCATCAGATTAGGGAGTTTTTAAGAAGGAGCATCTGGCGCTGCAACCGCCGGCTCGGCAACATCCACCGCCTGTCCCTTCCTCCCAAACGCAGCCGGAGTTAAAGCGAAACTGGGTTTTGCAAGAATGTGCACCCACCCGGTGCTGGTAAGTCCCCCCGCGGGCAGGGGGTGCCCCGAAATCCCCGGTACTCACGCATGAGGGTGCTGAAGGCGCAGAGAGCCAGCAGAGCCTGCAGCAGCACCCCGAAGCGCCCCAGCAGCGCTCCGCTGCCGCAGCCGTGCGCCGGGCGGGGGCCGGCCATGGGCGGATCGGCGGGAGGGAAAGGTGCGGGAGAACGCGGAGCGGGGCTGCGAACGGGAAACGAGAATGGAAATGGGAACGGGGACGGGACAGCCCCGGCACCGCCAAAGCCCGGCCCCCGAGCCGCCCGCCCCCGGCCCGCCCCGCCGGCAGCAGACCGGGGCGGGGCGGAGGGGAGGGACGGGACGGGAGAGGGGTGGAGGTGGGAATGGGGTTGGGGACAGGAATAGGGACAGGGGAACTGTGAAAGAAGTTGGAGATGAGGATCAAAGGGGACAGAGATAGAGTCAGAATAGGCATGGGGATGGGTTAAATGGGAACGCGAATGCGAAATGGGGACGAGAGTGAAGTGGAGTGAGTTGGGGATGGCGACAGAGATGGAGATGGGGGTGTGGAAGAGGGTGGAGATGAGGATAAAAAGAGGACAGAAGATAGAGCAGAGTCAGAATAGGCGTGGGATGAAGAATAGAGGGAATGGGAAACGGAGACTAGAATGGAAATTGAGTTGAGTTGAGGATGGGGACAAGGATGGGGACAGATGGAGACCCGGGGAATGTGGGAGGGGTTGGAGATGAGAATACAAAGAAGACTGAGATGGAGACAGGGCAGGCACGGGAATGAAGATGGAGATGGGGACAGGAATGGGAATGGGAACAGGAATGGGGATGGGAATGGAAATGGAGTTGAGTTGGGAATGGGGATGAGGATGGGGACAGGGAAAGGGACAAGGATGGTCAAAGGCAGAGATAGGGATGTGGAAGGGCTGGAGATGAGAATAACAAAGGAGACAGAGATGGAGACAGGCATGAGGATGAAGATGGGGATGGGGATTGGAATAGGGATGGGTATGGAAATAGAGTTGAGTTGGGGATGGGGAATGTGGAAGAAGGTGGAGATGAGGATACAAAGGGGACGAGGTAGATACGTCAGATACGCAATGGGTATGAAGGAATGGGGAGGAAGCAGGGACGAGAATGAAAGTGGATTAAGTTGAAGTTGAGGATGGGGGACAAGGATGGGGAACAGATGGAGATGGGGATGTGGAAGAGGTTGGAGAATACAAGAAGACAGAGATGGGAAACAAGACAGGCATGGGATGGAAAATGAAAGATGAGATGCAGAAGGGTGGGAGTGAGGAGCAATGGGACAGATGGGAAATGAACATGGGATGAAGGATGGGACAGAAGAATGGAGATGGTCAATGTGGGATGTAGATGAAGTTGGAGAAATGGAATGGAGAAGGGGAATGGGGAGAAAGATAAAGAGAAGGAATCAGGATGGAGATGTGGGCAGAGACAAGGATGGGACAGGGTTAGGTGTAGATAGGACAGAGACAAGAGACAGAAGTGGGGATGATTATGGAGATGAGGAATGGGGGTGTCCCTGTAAGGAACTGGGTGTTGGGTTGGGGAAATCTTGATAAGGTTTGAATTCTGGGTTGGGAGTTCCTGCTGGGATAGGGTGCGGACTGGGGAGGGTGGATTGGGTACTGTTGGAGTTTGAGGTGCTGGACTGAGGGAGTCCAGAAGCATTTCAGGGGGCAGGATGTGGAGGTTCCAGCAGGCTTGGATTGCCCGGCTGGAGAGGTCCTGGAAAAGTTTGGGATTGGGACGGGTTGGTCAGTGTCCTGGTCAAGATTGGGGTGCCAGGGTGAAGGGTTCCTGCAGGGATGGGGGCGCTGGGTTTGGGAGGTCACAGTGGGTTTGGGGGCAGGATCTGTGTCTTTTGGGATGCAGGCTGGAGAGGTCCCAGCAGGGTTTAGAGTGCTGGGCCTGGGGGGAGCCCTACTGGATAGGGACGCTGATGGGTTCTCAAAATTGCAGCCTCAAATCTCCTCCCTTTTGCTCCTCTGTGTAAAACTGCTGCACCCCTCTACAAGCCTCCTCCCCACAGACAGGTA
>VKON01002762.1:0-14226 GCA_009741485.1 Malurus cyaneus samueli | reverse complement strand
TAACTCCCTCCAGGGGAGCAGCAGCACAGTCCCACCCAGCCTGGGGGGTCACCTCTGCTAATGGGCCATTATGGACTCAATGACATCAGCATAAGGGGGAGATGCAAGGACTGACACCATCAAGGACCCCTCAAATGTCCCATGAGTCACAGGGTGACATCATTCCATTGTGAAACTCCCCACCCTGGGGGAGGTACTGAGCATTCCCTGCTGAACCTGAGCATATAAAGCCTTTGGGCTTTGGGACTTCTGGCACTACTCAACAGATCCAGAGGAGGAGCAGAACTCCAACAGGACTGTGACCACTGCTTTCCACCAGACTGTGACCATCACTTTGACAAGACTGTGACCACCACTCCAGCCATCAGGTTTTGTTTCTTTCCTTTTGCTTTTCGTGCAGAGGGACAACTTCGTGCAGAGCACAGGCACTATGGAATATTCTTCTGTTCCTGTCCCAGGGTGCCTGGCTACACTCTGCCTTTGTGGGTTAATCAGTGTCACTGTATTTCTTGTAATCTCTTTTGTGAATTGTAACTCCCACATTTAATCTCTCACAGGGAAGTTAAGTGGGGTTCATTTCTCTGCCAGTGTAAGCCAGCACAGTGTTTTTGAGGCTTTACAGTCATGATACACCTGGTAATTTCTAGAGACGGACTTGGGCAAGAGTAACCCCCAACCCAGCATGCTAACACCTTGTTTTCCCCTCTAAACCAGGATTTCCCATTCCCAGACATTGGCTGGATGGAGGAGAGGGCTGCGAAGAAGAGGAAGATGTCCCAGGACACCCAGGAAGGTGAGGAGGAAGTGATCGCTCCTTTCCCCCTCTCCTCCATCACTCCTGGCTGCAGGACAACCCCACTGCCGACGCGATCCTGGCAGTGATGGACTGGGGAGGATCTGCTTCCCCTTCCCTCTGGCACGGAGGCAAATCCCATCCTCTCCTTGTCCTTCCTCCCACAGGCAATGAGCTGAGGATGGAGACCAAGGAGGACAAATCCCCCCAGCAGAACCTCGTGGAAGAGGCTGTTTTGAGCGGCTCCACAGCACACTGCCACTGCCAGGAGCTGCCTCTGTGCCAGAGCCCGGCCCAGCTCAGCAGCAGCAGCACCAGGACTGCAATGACCCTCTGGGCCTTTGGGGCTCTTCACATCACACTCAGTCCCTCAGGGTGTGTCCAAAACTTCCTCAAGAATCAAAGTGAGATTGAAACCCTGAAGTTCCTTGTAGTTTAAATGGATCCCCCAGAGGGACAGGTCTGAGAAAGCTCACTGTGAAGCATGGATGGTCGCTGGTTCTGCCCTCCCCATGCCCCTGTGCAGGGATGAGCATTGCTGTGCTTTCAGGAAGCTATTCTTGAAAACTTGCAGCATTGCAAGTTCCTTAGCCCTTCTCTGCACATGCTCGCCATGGAATCCCTCCAAAGCAGGCTCAAGTTGGCTCTCCTAAAATCCAGGCTCTTTCTCCCCTAAACCGTGCTCAGCAAGATCTTTCAAGCGCATCTCTTTTGTGCAACTGGACCACAGGACAGGAACCTTTGCAGCCACATCTGCCCTTATGTCTCTCTGCCACTGCACAAAACACAGCACGGAAGAGAACGGCGGCAGGGCCTGCGTATCCCGGGGCTCATTTTGTGCCGCTTCAGCTCCACAGAGACGCAAAGGGGTAAAGTGAAGAAGCCAAACTTTATGAACAGAAGGTGAAGCGAAGGGATGAGGTGCGAGGGAAAAAGGGGGATGTGCAGGGTCTGGGGCTGCAGGGAGGGAGGGAGGGCTGTTAATGGGGGGTGGCACGAGGTGCTGCAGCTTCCCACAGGCTCAGCTGTGAGCAGCATCAGCTGTGCCTGGAGCTGCAGCTGGTCCTCTGCCTGCAGGTGGCTCATCCTCTGTGGTGTCTGGAGGCTTTTGAGGGATGCCGGTTCATCTCCTGCCCCAGATGAATGCTGCAGTTCTGCGGCTCTTTTGTCGAACGTGGCTTCCACAAAGAGCCTAAAAGGAGGGGCTGTCTCTTTCCTCGGGCTTAAAGGGCTGCAAGAGACAGAGAGCCCCTGCTCAGAGCCGCATCTGCCGAATGCAAGGAACCTGCCTGTCCCAGGGCCATCCTGCCCAGCTCTTGCCACGGCCACGAGGGAGCAGGAGACAACGGGATCAGCCAGAAGGTGCCGGCCACGGATCCCTCACGTGTCCCTGAAACCTCTGTGTCCACTCTGCCCACGCCGCCGCCCCTGGTCCGCACGGGCAGCAGGGCCCAAGGCAGCCGGGGCAGGGATGGCAGCTCCCAGCGCCAGCCCCCGCTACCCTCCCGCTGCCCTCACTCACCCTCCCTGAGGACCTGCAGCTCCTCCTTCTGGCCCAGCATGAGCACCCCGGCGATCCCTGGCAACACAGAGCCTGTCACGGCCCCGAGCGGCACAGCTGCCCCAGAGCGGCACAGCTGCCGGCCCTGCGAGCCCGCGCCCTCCTGCCCCGCCAGGGCTCAGCCCCGGCCCTGCCGCATCGTGCCGCCCGAGGGCCCGAGGGCACGGCTGGAGAGGGGATGGCAGCAGCCCCGAGGGGTGAGCAGGGAACGAGGGAGGGAGCCCGGGCTCGTGGCTCACCGATGAACCTGACGGCCGCCCCTCGCAGGCGCTTCTGTGGGCTCTGCAGGTAGGGCAGGGCCCAGCGCAGGTGCTCGGCCGCTCGGCTCTCGTCCTCTGTCAGCTGCACAGAGCACACAGGGAAGCCTTGGTGTGGGCTCTGACCCTCGGCCGGGCGCTCCCCGCACCCAGCACCGGCCTCCTGTGCCCGCACAGCCCCGAGGCCCGGCCGGCAGCCGGGCTCTGGAGGGGGCAGAGGGTTCGGCTGCTGCCCGGGGAGCCGCGGTGCCGCCCCACCCCACAGCCCAGCTGGGCCAGGGCTCTGTGGGCACCCGGCTCGGGGCCAGAGGAGCCCGGGCAAGAGCCGCACGCCCAGGGAAGGGAGCAGCGTGTGGGGCAGCACTGGGCACAGGCACAGCTGTCGGCCCCGCACACTGAGCAGCGGGGGCAGGGGGCTTCTCCAGGCTGCGGCTGGGGCTTGCAGGATGTCCTTACCAGGCACTCGGCAAACTTCATCCTCTTCTTCCTCTCGAGGAGCTCCTGGAGATCGCTCCTCTCGAGGAATCGGGCTGCACAAAGGAGCGCTTCGCCTGAGGCCTGGAGAGCAGAAGCAGAGAGCCGCAGGTGGCAACCTCAGCCCAGGCCACAGGAGCCGTGTCCCCGTGCCCAGGCCAGGGAGAGGCCGGAGCCCGCCAGGCGCTGGGGCAGGAGGCGGCCGAGCCCCCTCCCAGGGATGCACCAGCATCACACCAAAGCTCACCTTTGCCACGCGCCAGTCCTCATTGTGCCAGTGCAGGAAGAGGGGGAACAGGCTCTGCCTCACAATTGGCATGAGAGACCTCTTCCCCTCGCTACCAACTCCAGCACTGCAGAAGTGGCGGATGGAGAGCAGCTGCATGTGGCCATTTTCCTGGAGGAAAGGAAGAGACCTGAGCACCAACCTCTCCAGGCCCACTGGGCAAAGGCCCAAGGATGCCCAGGGCACAAGTTTGAGGGCAGTGACCTGGAGGGTGAGCAAAGGCCAGTTCTAGAAACTCACAGCCAGGGCAAAGGCGTCCTCGTTCTCCCCATAGGGCAATGGCATGCTGGCCTCTAGCCTGTCCTCCATCATGTGCAGAAGCGTTGGAATGGCCTCCTGCACTGCTGCTTCCGAGGAGCCTATTTTCTCCACATCACTGCAGCAGCGCTGTGGGGCAGAGCTCGGCATCACTGCCGTGCCCTGGGCAGCTGCGTGGGGCCGGGTGACAGAGCCCCGCTGCCCTGAGGGGCCGGGAAGGGAGCGTGGCAGCAGGCTCAGGAAACAGGGGGTCCCGGAGCTCTGTGCCCGTCTGGCAGAGCCCGCCGAGGCCTGAGCTCTCAGGGCAGCTGTGCCCCGTACCTGTCACATGATGGGGCACAGCGCAGGAGGGTCAGCACCAGCTCTACGGGGTGTTCTTGGGCCAGCCTCAGGATGTCAGCTTGCAGCCCGGCATCCACGGTGACATGGGACACGAGTGCCTGCTGAGATGCTCCCACCTGGCTGGCACCTGGAGGAGGCAATGGGGAAGAGCTGCAGTGCTGTCCAAGGGAGCCACCTGCCCGGCTTCCCCCAACAAGTGCTTCCCTTTGCACCGCACTGTGCTGGCCTCAAAGGCTGAGGGGGCCCAGCGCACGTGGCTTGAGGGGCACCCGATCCTGGGAGGCCTCCAGCCCTGAGCCCAGGCTGCTCACCTGCTGCTGAGCACAAACAGCCTTGCCCTTGAAACAGTCCAGGCTGAGAGCAGGGACCACAGTCGCAGTGGGAGTGACCACATCAGTACTTACTGGCAGCGGAGTCCTTTCGATGTCGCTGTTCCTGACAGCCATGAGCTCGCTCACTGCCAGCTCAGCCCTGGCCCCGTGCTCAGCCACTGCCGTGTCAGAGCGTCCTGCACGCTCACGGGACGCTCTGCTGACACCGGGCCTGGCCTGCAGCTCGCTCGGCCTGGACTCGGGCTCGGCCGTGCCCTCAGCTGCCGTGGCGGTGGTCTTTCTCCGCCCAAAGCGCAGGAACCTGCGCAAGATCTGCAGGAGAACGAGGGTGGGAAGAGAGGGACGTTCCATGGAGCGCTCCGAGCGCGGTGCTCGCTGAGCGGCGATGGCGGGCCCAGCCCGGGTGGGGGTGGCTGCAGTACCTGCGCTGCTCTGCGGAAGCGGCCACGCCTGGGCTCCTGCTCTCGTGTGCGCTCCCTCCCCGCATCTGGCAAAGAGCGAGTGCAGCCAGAGCTGAGGGGCTGCGGGAGAGGCTGGAGAGCTCCCCCAGGCAGGGACAGCCCCGGGATCCCCGGGGGATGGAGCACGGCCGCCGGTGGGGGGACAGCCCCAGCCCCGTCCTCCCGCCACGGGAGGTCCACAGGGGTGGGATGGGATGGGATGGGATGGGATGGTGGGATGGGATGGGATGGGATGGGATGGATGGGAGGGATGGGATGGGATGGGATGGGATGGGATGGGATGGGATGTGGATGGGATGGATGGATGGGATGGGATGGATGGATGGGATGCGGGGATGGGATGGGATGGGATGGGATGGGATGGATGGGATGGATGGGTGGATGGATGGAGTGGGATGGGTGGTGGGATGATATGAGGGATGGGATGGGAGGGATGGGATGGCAGGCTGGCTGCAGGCACCATTCCTGTGGCCACGCTCTGCCACTCACCGTCCTGCAGCGGCTGGAAGTACTGCAGCTCTTCAGGCTGCTGCCTGGGGCAGCTGCGGGCCTGGCTTTCTTTTCCCCTGATGCTCTGAAGAGGCTGAGCAATGTGCCCGCCATCCCACGGCCTGACCTCGAGGGCACCCTGAAGGGAGATGCCTCGGGAAAGGGCCGAGTCTGCAGCGCTGCCTCCAAGGCACCTGCAGCAGAGGAGCGTCAGGGGGGCTGCAGGACGGTGAGTCCTGCGCTCAGGTCTGAGGCGCTCTGCCGCAATGACGGGAGACTCCTGCCATGTTCAGTGGCAAAAATCCTCGGTCCACCTCGAGGGCACAGACTGCAGGGATGGGAGGTGCTCGGAAATTCCGAGTCACCTAATCGCACAGTCTGGCCGCAGGGCCAGCTGCACCAGTAGCGCCTCGGAAAAGCTCTGGGTCAGTAACGAACGAGCGGGCTGCTCGGGGGCTCCTCACAGCACCGCTCTGTCACGTCCTCTCCCGTCGCAGGCACCGAGTGCTGTGGGGTGTCCACGGCACCGCAGCACCTACAGCACGACGTGTCACAAAGGGCCCGTGACACCCCGTCCCGTTCCATGCCATGGTGACCGTGCTGCCCGTGTCACAAAGGGGCCCTTTGGACATTCTGCCGCATGCCCTGGGGCTGCCCCCACCCCCCAAAGAGCTCGGCTTGCAAGGAATGCATTGCCCTGAGTGCTAGACAGTCTGACAGCAGCTTTAGGAAGGGCTCAAACAAGAAGCAAACGCTGCCCTGCTCTGCGGGCTCAGGGCAGCAGAAGGAGCCCCCACCAGGGGGAAATGTGTCATTTCCTGGGCAACACCCACACACTTAGGAAACCCCAGCAAGGCTGAATGACTTGTGGTCCTTTCAGAAAGAGCAGCCAGCTCTAGCTCATACTGCCCCAAGTTGCTTTCCACGTGTAGGTTCAGGTGCGAGCCCCAGGCCCCTACAAACACAAGCTGCCCGCTGCCTCTTCACACTCCTCAACTCCTGCCGGTGCTCAGAG
This sequence comes from Malurus cyaneus samueli, assembly GCA_009741485.1. Taxonomy (NCBI): domain Eukaryota; kingdom Metazoa; phylum Chordata; class Aves; order Passeriformes; family Maluridae; genus Malurus; species Malurus cyaneus. The sequence goes on along the minus strand of VKON01002762.1, from coordinate 7,958 downwards.
CAGCAAAACCAGGCTGTTCCCTGAGCCAGAGAGCAGAGCCCTGCTCCTGCAGGATGCTCTTGGCAGCACCTTCCAGGACTCTCTGCTGTGCCCGAGCCTTCTCATGCCCGCTCTGAACAGTCTTTGGACAAGAGAGCACAACCTGGCTGCCTCTGGGATCAGCAGAGCCCAAGCACAGGGAGGAAGGAGCAGGGTGTTTTGCAGCCATGCACGAGAGATGGGAAGGGTCCCTCCTCTGCTCTCACTTTGCTGGTTTCTGACTGCCTCTGGGCCAGGGGCTGCCATTCCTCTCTTGGGGGACCAGAAGCACCAGAAGCTCCCCCAGGATGCAGGCACTGCCCGACAGCGCTCCGTACTGGCATGGTCGGCCTCCGAGCCTCAGCCCTCGCTCTGCTATTTGCTTTTTTAACTTCCAGTTTATTCACTTGAGTTTTAACAGCACCTCTAAAATAGTCCGGAAGGGAGTTCTTGTGAATGCAAATAACATCCCTGAGTTTACCACAGTATTTCCTTCTCTGTTTGCAGATTGTGACACAGCTTCGAGTTGGTAATGATCACACAGTATCACTGCAAGAGTGAAAAATACAGCTGGGTTCTCCCATCCTTGGCAGCTACAATATTATTACAGTACTATTACAATGTTTATTGTAAGTTCATTTCTGCATTATCAGTTATTGATAGATTCACATGCCTTCATAGAACTGCATGGGCAGGTGCTCTGAGACCAGGGCTCGGCTCTTCAGCAGTTTTTACCACTGTGAAGGGCAGAATAAGAAATGCAGAAGCAACATCCGAGCTGGATGTGGGACATCCTCCCAAAGTGCAGGGGGTAGTGCTGGCAGCAGTGTCCTTGGAAAGGTCTGAGGCACCAAAGCACAAGGTGAAAAGCCTCCCTCTGCCCCTTCCCAAACTGGAAGCAGGTGCCTGCAAAGACCTTTCAAGCCACCACCCTGCTACAGGATATCAGCTTGTACTCTCCATTGTCAGGAAGGTGCCCACCTTCCTTGACAGACACCTGTCTTTCAAACTAAGACAGACCTCGCAAGTCACCTGCTGAAGCCACGCAACAGGGGGCACACGCACAAAGCACAAGGGGATGATTGCACATGCCTCTAAAAAGGCGGACAGAGGAGGGGCGTGCTAAAAATTTCCAGAATGAAAAGTAGTTTGGGAAACGTTTCAATACGTGTAATCATTGTACGAGACAGGTATGGGACGGATGCAAAGAAAGGGTACGTAAGGGGTGTTGCGTGGTTAACATTCTTTTTGGCTAAAGCACCCAGCTTTAGCTGCCCTTTTGTTTATTGCCTTTGTCCCTGATTCCCTTATAAATGTTTCAAATTCTAACAGAGAGTCAGCTTTGTTTGTCATGAGCCCACGTGTGCTTATTTCAAAGCTCAGCATGTGTCTTTAATGTGCCTGCATGGAGGAGAGGGATGGCAGCTGCAGCCCAGGGCTCGTGTCCCATCACAGTCTCTCTCTCACAATGGCACCAATGTCCTGCCTTGGGATGCCTGACTGGAAGGAGATTCTGCCCTCAAGCACAGCATTGAACTCAGTCAGGGGCAGGGCTGCAGCTGAAGCTGCCAAGCGTTGCTGGGGCTGCAAGTTGAGAAAGCCATTTTGGCCAATCTTCTGAAGTCTTTTGCCAAAGCTGTTTGCAGTTGTACTCACAGTATCTTCCATTTTCATTCGGCTGGTGGGAAGCCTTGTTGAGTAGGTACGCATTCTGGGTCCTGCTGTTCTGTGCACACTCTGGTACTGTTTTGGCAGCATCAGAGCTGTTTGACAGCAGTGACTCCACAGCTCTGCTTGAGGAGGCATCGCCACCCTCCCCATGGCTCAGCCGCTCTGCGGGCCCAGAGCTCTGTGTTGGGGTTTGGTCACAGCCTTCCCTGGGCAGGGGCCTGGGCTGTTTGCCAGCCCTGCCTCTGCCCACTGCTCTTGCTGCAGCCAGTGGCCGTGCCCCAGCAGGGCTCCCTTTGCCCTCCTTGTCCCCAGGCAGCCCAGCCTGAGCACCTCGGGGGTGTCCCCACCCTCCTGCTGAGGCCTGGCCCTCCAGGGCTTCTGCCACAGGCCTGGCAAATGCCTTGGGGAAGCACCGGAGCAGCCGGTTGCAGGACAAGGAGGCTGCCTGGGGGCTGCTTGTGGCGCTGACACCCCGTTCCTCAGGGCTTCCACCAACCCCCCCTCAGGGCCTCTGTCCCCTTGTAGCCTCCTGCCACCACCCCCTCACACATTCCCCTTCGTGCCTTCCCACTGCCCCATCCCCTCAGGGTCTCCTCCAGCCCGGACAACGTGCCCAGCAGTGGCACAGCCCACATGGAGCTCCAGAGGAGCCGCATCAAGAGGCACCAAGCAGCAATCAGCCAGCAGCACAGGGGCAGGAGGACAAGATGGTGGTTCCTGGCTGGGACAGACAGGGGTTGTGGCCTCTCCAGGCACCAATCTCACAGGGATCCCTGCAGCTTTGGCCCTGCCCACCCCATCTGTCAGAAGGTTAAGGCTTCAGCAGAACACACCGGCCAAGGGGCTTCTGGCTTTTCCTTCTACAATGCCACCTGGGACATTGCTGAGCACAAGCACCTTTATCCCCTCTTCCCTTGCTCTACAGCACTATGTTAGGAAAATTAATCCACAAGCACCAGAGGTTTATCCAAAAAGGAGACAGAGGAGTCCTGCAATTATTCATGAATAAAGGGAGAGTCATGGGCATTTCCCATGGGTCTCTCAAATTCATAGAGGACACAGCCTCTTTTTATCCCAATTTCCCAGCCACAGTTCCTCTCTCTTTCCCCATTGGCTGAGGTACTTGAGAGGTACAGGCTCCCCAAACCCTATGAACCCCCTTCTATCATCATTGCCCATTTTCAATAACATCTCTGTGTCTCTGCTCTTGTAGTCATAATAATCTGGGTAACTCAATCAAAGGAATTCCTATGGGAACCTTCCCATTGTTTCTTCTATTCCCAGTACAGCCTTATCTTACCCCCAGATCAGTCTGTTTTAAAGACATCCCTTCTCATTCTTTCATCTCCAAGGTCTTTGGTGGTAAAAGTCCAAGAAATGGAGTGTCTTTTTTCCCAAAGTTTCAGTGACAGAACAGGGTCATATTTTAAAGAACGAGTGGATTTAGATTTGTTTAAGGAGGAAATATTTTACAATGAATGGCACCAAACTGCAATTGTTTTTCCAGAGAAGTGGATGTTCATCCCAGGATTTGTCCAAGAAAGAGTTTGTGAACCTGACATAGTGAAACTCCTGCCCTCCCCAAGATGGAATTCCTGCTCTGTGGGTTCTCTGATGTGCTGGGTGACTCACAACTCTTCCTGGCCACATGGCTGCTGAGGGCCAGCCAGGCTGCTGCAGTGGAGTGACCTCAGAGCCATCACCATTGCAGCCCTGTCCCCTGGCCTGGCTCTCCCCTTTCCTCGCCCTGCCTTGTCTCTGCTGGATGAGCAGTTTTGTCATTGATATCTTGTCCCCACTTCCTGGGGCCAATCTTCCCAGTCACCAAGTAACCCATGGCAGGGTCCTTCCACACCAATCATTTGGTGATTCTGTCAGGGATCACTTCCTTTTCTTCTTCCCTCTGCTTTCAGCTGGGAATGTGCTGGAATGTCCAGCAAAGCAGCCTTTGCTGCTGCTCTGAGCCCACAGGCTGCTGGACCTTGTCACCTGCCCCTGCACAGCTCCCTTGGGAGGCACAGCAGAACCAGCACCCTGGGGCTTCGGGAATTGCCCTCTGATCCATGGCACACTCTCAAGGTCTGGAATTCAGATTCCAAAAAGGATACAGACAAAGCTCTTGTGGGCTGAAAGCCAGTGGAGCAAGATCTTAAATGAATTTCAGTGCCAGCGCCTGGTTACAGGAGCAGGGTCCAGTTCAGCACTCTGTGGGTTAACCACATGGGCATTCTACCCCTTAGGGCATTTCTGATGGGCTGCTAATGTGGGTCTTTGCAGGAGCTGCCCAGTGCACCCCGAGCCTCGGGCTATGAGCTGGGTGTTAAATGAGATAAGGAAGAGAGACAAAGCCTTCCAGGCAGGCATTGTTTCCTTTTCTTCACACCCACACTCAGCTGTGATAACTCCCTCCAGGGGAAAACTGACTGGGATAATCCTGGGGGCAACTGAACCCTGCTGAGGTAACTGGGAGTGCTGGGAATGACTACCAGAATGTTCAGGGTAACTGGGATATACTGGGAGTGTGTGAGACCATAAGGGTGTGACTGGGACCACACTGGGAGCCACTGGGAATGTGCTGGAGGATGGAGACGCACCCTGTGCCTCTCGGCACTGCCCAGAACAGCACCTGTGATGTCACAGCCCCTCTATGATGTCACAAAGCAACACTTGGATGTCACAAGCGACGACTGAGGCACAGACTCCATACTGGTATGTGAAGACGTTTATTGCGCTGTAGTAAATTCCTTATATATCGTAAATTAACCTGGAAGTGATTCTACACCACAGCACACCCCAATCAATTATCTTGTCTCAGAATATTGCCTTTTATGGTATTAGGTAAACAATACCTTTTACAGTAGCAGTGTTCTTTTACTCTCTCATGAACCAATAGTTACAAACTTTTCTTGTGTCTCACCTACTTCACTCATGATCAGTTGTGTTCACTGATTCCACGGCTTCTTCTGCACCAAGGACAGGAGAGAGGCCTGACTTTCAAGGTCTGTTGTTCTGCTGTTACCACTACCAATAATCTGTAACCCCACAGACACAGCCTGCTCTGTGATCTCACACAGCCATCTTCACAGCTTTCTCTGTGACATTAAAAAACTGCTCTGTGATGTCATAGCCCACTCTGTGATGTCACACAGCTGCTCTGTGATGTCACAGAGCCCCTTCTATGAAGGCAGAGTCTGCTCTGTGACCTCACAGCCACTCTATGATGTCACAGTGAGTGCTGTGATGTCACATCACAACCTTGTGATGTCATGCTCCAATCTATGATGTCACCCAATCAGCCAGTGATGTCACAGCCAGCTCTGTGATGTCACAGCCTGCTTTGTGATGCCAGATGGCTTTGTGATGTCACAATCCACGCAGTGATCTCCCAGCCTACACTGTGATGTCATAGAGTAACCCTGCAATGTAAGAGCCCATCCTGTGATATCAGAGCCCTTTCTGTGATGTCACAAAGTCCCTTCCATGATGCAGTCTGTTCTCAATGACCTCACACACTGCACTCAGTGATGCTGTCACACAGCCCCTTTCTGCCATCACAGCTGCTCGCTGGCTCTGTGACACAGCCCCAGAGGTGCCGCTCTGGCACAGCCCCCTCTGGGCCATGGCACAGCCCCTGCCAGTGCTGAGCCCTGGGAGCTCTGGCTGTGCCCTGCCCGTGTCCCTGAGATGCCCTGGCAGTGCCCCAGCCCTGCTGGGCCGTGCACAGGAGCTGCTCCTGGCCAGAGCTGTCTCTCTGCAGCGCTGCCCCTGCCAGGAGCTGCCTCTGTGCCAGGAGCCCGGCCCAGCTCAGCAGCAGCAGCACCAGGACTGCAATGACCCTCTGGGCCTTTGGGGCTCTTCACATCACACTCAGTCCCTCAGTGTGTCCAAAACATTCCTCAAGAATTCTAAGTGAGATTGAAACCCTGAAGTTCCTTGTAGTTTAAATGGATCCCCAGAGGGACAGGACTGAGAAAAGTGTCCCCAGGTTCCAGTGGAGCAGAGCACTGGGGCAGTGATGACAGCTGGGGACAAACAAGGGAAAGGTGTCTGTGATGCTGAGCAAACTGGATGTGTTTCAGGAGTCCAAAGGGCCCAGCCCTGAGCCCCAGCCCCTGGCAAGGCAGATCCTGTCCCTCCCTCATTGCTCAGGGCTCTTCCCGGGCCACTGGGATGTGGGGATGGGCAATGCCAAGGGCAGGACCATGGGGCAGCCCCTGCCAGGCTGCTGAGCAGGGACAAGGAGGCAATGAGGCCCCAGGGCTGCAAGGGTCACTTGTCCCCTCCTGGCCCCAGGCCAGGGCCAGCAGCCATAGTGGCCAAAGTGCTGCCCAAGTTGGCTCTGTCAGGGCCTTTCAGCTGCTGCCCATCCCTGTGCCCCTCCAGCCCAGGCTGTCCCACGCTGTCCCTGCCCTGTCCCTCTGTCCCTGCAGGCTGTCGTCACCCCCCGGCTGCCCCACCTCGCTGCCCCTTCCTGCACTGACAGCTCTGCGTCCTGCCTGCCTCTGCCTGGGCACACAGAGCCTTGGGCTGAGCCAGGCTCCTTCTGGGGGACGTGTGGCACCCCAGCCCTGCCCTGGCAGGGAAATTCCTTTGTCCTGGTGTCCACTCTGAACCTCCCCAGCTGCCCTTGGTGCCATTATTTCTTTGTCAGGCTTTTTCATACAATCAACAAAAGCTACACCATCTCTGAAACTGCCCTTAAAGCCCTCCCGGGCTGTTCCTGTTCTGCCCTCAGTCTCTGCACCACTGAGCCCAGGGCTCTTCAGCCTCTACCTGCTGGTTATCTGATGAAGCCTCCAAATCCCATCTTGGGAGATTTTTGTGTCCTCTCCAAGATCTTTGAAAAAGGAAACATAATGATCAAAGTTCATGAAAAATGGAGTGCTGTTTTTTCCCAAAGCTTCTAACGACAGAACAAGGGTGTTTGAACTGAACGAGGGTGGATTTAGATTTGTTTCAAGGAGGAAATATTTTAAAATGACAATGGCACCAAACTGCAACTGTTTTTCCAGAGAAGTGGATGTGTCATCCCAGGAATTGTCCAAGAGCAGGAGCTTTATGCAACTTGTCATAGGGAAACTGCTTGCCCTCCACAAGGATGGAATTCCTGCTGTGTGGTGTAACCACACACCGCAGGAAAGAAGACACGAGAAGCAGGTCCAGGTTCTTCTTTATTAATCTTCGGATTTCAGCTCTGTCCCTTACCAGTAACCTAGCATGAGTTATATACACTTTCTGATCTCCTGCATATAGAATTACACCAATCACACATGCCTCAGCCAGATCACATGGCCAGGAAACCTCCAATGTCCATGCACCATGTTCCTTTCTATAACTGGTGATCAGCTTCATTTGTCCAATCCCGTTCATCTCCGTGGCTGGCTGCATCACCTAGTCTGTGCCCATGCTGTTCAGTCCGTCCGAGCCCAGGCTGTTTCCATGCGCAGCCCCCACACACAGCTGTAAGATAGTGAGGGTCACGGCAGTGTGGGTTCTCTGATGTGCTGGGTGACCTCACAACTCTCCTGGCCACAATGGCTGCTGAAGGCCAGCCAGGCTGCTGCAGTGGCAGTGACCTCAGAGCATCACCTATTGCAGCCCTGTCCCCTGGGCCTGGCTCTCCCTTTCCTCTGGCCCTGCCTTGTCTCTGCTGGGGTGAGCAGTTTTGTCATTGATATCTCGTCCCCAATTTCCTGGGGCCAATTTCTTCCCAGTTCAGGCTCCTGGAGCAGAAGTGGCTTTCTCAGAGCCCAGCCAGAAATCAGCCCCTGAAGCAGCAGCTCTGCAGTGGTGGCCACCAGGCCGGCTTGGCAAGGAAGCCTTGTGGCCATGGCCTGCCAGGAGTTGCTGCTGCCCAGGTGCCTTTGGTGCCTCAGGCTCTCCCTGGCACAGGTCCCACCACGTCCCTCTGCACTTGTGCCCGAGCCCTTCACTGGCTTGGGGCTGGCCTGGGGCTTTCCCTCCAGCGGGATCTGCCCTGCTCATGGCCCAGGAAAGGCAGTTCCTGCTGGAGCAGGAGGCTGTGCCTGGAATGGGCTCAACTCTGACAATTTGCATAAAGGTTCATTTACAGCACAATCCTTTACACGTCAATGCTTGACAAAGGGTTGGGATTGGCTTGGGGCTGGGATTGGATCCAGGTGCTCCCAGGCTCCTCTCATGGAAGGTGTTTCGAAAGCCTGGGGGTCCTGGAGGGGTTGGGGGTCCTTTCTGCACCTCATGACCCAACAGGAGCTTCTCTAATCAGCTTTGCCCGGGGGAAGCCTCTC
>VKON01002754.1:5051-17584 GCA_009741485.1 Malurus cyaneus samueli | reverse complement strand
GGCTGCTATAAGCAAGAATAAATTGAACTGAGCGCTTTGGTAATGCCGAGTGAGTGAGTACTTAGCAGTTACTATTAACTCTTTAGTTTCTATACGCTCTGGGTCTGACCAGAGAAGTTCATCTGGAGTTATTCCAGCTCTTAGTACCTTGTGTCAGGACCGCGACAATACTTCAAGCAGTATTAATTTCCTTTGTGTATGTAATGATTTTCAGAGTGTAAGAAAACAAATTGTAGGACACATACTAGGAAGACATCTAGTATCACCTGCTTCAACTGAGGGGACAGCATGGCATATAATGCTTTTAGGGAAACACATCGGTGAACCTCACATGGGGATCCGATGGTGTACTGTCCAGAAGATCTTATCACTTGTCCCATCACTCAGTGTAGTTTTGATTAAGTGCAGGAGTGTCAGGAAATCACTTAAACGAGGTGCGCTGGAAGTGTGTGCAGCTATTTCAAGGGGGAGTGAATTGGTGTTATAACAGCTATCACTTAGAATCCAGAGAGGACACAATTAGAAGCTGGAATGCATAGGTCTGCTTCTTCCCGCAGTGCTGGGATGTCTGCTTTTCAGCCACCACAGGAATATATTTAGCAGCTAGATGTTCTGCACTTGGAGTCCTTATACCAGAGAAATTTCTACTTAGGACATGCTGGGTCTGGTTGTTTCAGGACTACAACAGGAAGGCAGAGACACGAGGAAAGAAATCTGATAAGAATTGAACTATCATCAAAGTATTTTAATTTATTATTAACTTCTTAAATCAGACAAAGCCAAAAGCTGAGGTGGGTTGCCTAAAACAAGCGAGGCCTCACAGTAACAGAAGGCCGACAAATGTCAAGAGAATGAGAATCGACAACTTTAATAAGGCCGTAGAGCAGGCTACTGGTACAGTTGGGCAGACAAGGAGCGCTCCTCCGATGGGCCTACACCCAAATGGACACAGAGTCACAGGATGTCACCTTTATGTAAGTCTTGGTCTGATCAACATATTGGCCTTAATTCTCCATGAGTATCTCAGCGTGATGGTCGACCGACGCGCAGAGACGGTGTCCCCCAATCGCTGTTGTTATACATATTTTGCGGCTCTGAGGCAGCGAGGTGTCCTTGGATTCAGGCTCAGAGAGGAATTGTTTTGTCTAAAGATGGGAGAATGGTAGTTTTAGTGCTATAATAGAGAAGTATGAGAATACAGATGCATTAAAATATAGAAACTAAAAATCCTAAGGCATCAGTAATATTAACTGAAGATCTTGAAAACAATCAGACATGGTGCACATTTTGTTACTATTAATAGTAAAAACATCTATCTTTTATGGTGATATACCTCAATATCTAAACTATATCTTCAATGATGTGATCAAGTAGGACACTTGGCACAGTGACACTCACTGTGAACATTTAGATGGTTGGTCAAACTGGTTTTATTTACAAAGTTTTTCATGCATGACAACTGACTTCTAAAACTTCATAAAATATATTTAAAAGGATAACAACACATACTTCTATGAACAAGAATGAAAAAAGAGGAATCATATAAAAAAGGCTAACTAAAACTAGCAAATATTTGAACTGAGGTGAAGTTACAAAACAAGCAACCCTTGTCACTGATTACAAGGCTAAAAAGCAGTCCAAATCTTCAAGCCAAGAACTGATATCTGCAGAAGAGCCAAACATTAATCTTTGATATTTTGAAATAGCCCTAAAAATGAGACTTGGTAACCTCTTGTACTAAAGCAGAGAAACAATCAGGTTGATCAGTGTTCAATGCTTTTTCAAGTCTTTAGGGCTGTACTATTTTTTCTGGCTTGTCTTGCAGAATAATTTAATAAAGCCACACAGGAATAAATTCACTCTGGAAAGGCAGTTTGCATTCCTCCAGAAGATAAAAGCCTCATATAATGCAAAAACAATACCCCCAATAAGGCAGATGGATTTTGGAGGTGATGATCTGTTCTCTGGTTTGAATAGGCAGATAGAAAACAGAAAGCAAATTTTTAAGCCTATAAATGGAGAGTAGGCAAGAATGCTCATTAAGAACTACTATGGAACATTTTGTAACTGAAATCTTGAAGGAGTTCTACATCTAGATACCTGTGCAATTACTAGCTTTCCCATTGATGCCTGATGATTTTTGCTTTTTCCTTTATGCTTTCTGTACCCTCTATGCATCCGCCTGTACCCCTTAGCCCACATGCTTGTAATTTTTGAAGCCTGATATCCCAGCTCAGTTTAGGCGTTTTGCTGGGCAGAGAGACCAAACATCCCAAGGAAGGAGTCAGTGTGCCCTGTGCTATCTTAAACCCGAGGCTCCAGCCTTGAGTGAAGCCTTCTCTCTGGAACATCTTGTGTAAACTGGGCTCTGGCCTCATCTGGGGGGGGATTCATTAGAATAGGGGGACATTACTGCATTTGTTAAGTTTCTTATTGGGGAATCCTAGATAGGTATGCTAATTCCTGAAACCTATAAAACTTGTACCTGTGCTGTACACGGGTGTGCTTTCTGCCATCGAGTTGTGCACCTGGGATCCCAAATACCGAGGTAAAACTCTTTTTATTCCCTTAACCGTGTCTGTGTCATTATTAAAAACTGGCCTTTCAAGGCAACACCATAAGCACAGAAGAAGCTACAGGAAATGCTACATGTGCAGTGCTGGGCTTATGTTTGGATTCAGGTAATTTCTGGAACAGACATTTATTTCACAGCTTTCAAAATGAAGGCAGCATGAGTGCAAAAAGAATGAAGAGCGCCATTTTTGCCTCTTGTTTTTCCAGTGCCAAATAAGATACCCTAATTCATTGATCTTGGCACTATTACTGTCTGCCTTCAAGATGAACCATAGCTAGAGCTAAAGCTAGTCTAACAGGGGAAGAAGGTTTTGCAAATTACATCACGTAATGTCAATAAACAAGCACCAGGATGAAGGGTTCAGAGGGACCGCAGGCCTCTTATCATTATCCAGTGCAACATCCACTCTTTGCACAAGGGTGGGGAGCAGCTTAGCTCCCCTTGTCTGGATCATGGCTTTATCAGCCCTACACACCATTATTTGTGCCCACAGATGCCGACCTAGGTCAGTGACATTTTCTCACTAGGGATCTGGCTTTCTGAACCAGGGAGGAAAACTCCTACCCATTTTGGGCTGTATAGGACTTTTAGGACAGGTACCTTCTCACAGTTACAAAAACTCTAGTAGGACATTGTGTCAACCCACCTTTAATGGAAAGGAAGCAACTATATAAACAAGGAGCAGTAAAAATAAAAATCAAAGAATGGGTGATTTTAACTTCCCAGACATTAACTGGGAACATCATACAGCAGACACAAACAAGTCCAAGAAAATTCTAAAGCACATTGAAGATAACTTCTTGGTGCTGATACTAAGGGAACTGACTAAGATGCCCTCCTAGATCTGTCTGTAAACAGAGACTCGGGCAAAGTGGTGATTGGTGGCTGTCTTGGTCACAGTGACCACTAAGTAGTTGAGTTTCAAATTGTTGACAATGATAGAAGAAAAACTGCCAGTGAAACTTTGACCCTGGATGTGGGGAGAGCAGATTTCAGGCTGCTAAAGGAGCCGGTGTCTCGGTTTGAAAGACAGGTGTTTGCTAATGAAGGCAGCGACCCCCCCTTGGAGTGGTGGATATGACCCCATTTCCCTCTGAATTATTATAGCTTTGAAAATCACGGGCTTTCAGGCAAGAATATGGGTAAAAGGAAATAACAGTTTTTACTAATATGTATAACAAGATGAAACAAGTAACAATAACAATAGCAACAACCAGCCCAGTCCCAAACTCAGTGACAGCCTTACAGAGACACAACCTCCCCTTTGGTGCAGTTACAGTCCCAGTCGGCAGGGGCGCTGTTGGCTCCCGGCTGGGCAGGGCGGGTGCGATGATTCCCCGGCGGCTGCAGGGGGCGCTGTGGCGCGGGTCCCGGCTGGCTCAGATCTCCCACGGCGCCAATGATTGACACAAAATGGCAGAGGTGGATGGAGAAAAGTTTCTCTGCAAAACTCACAGCGGAAACGCCGATCTCGGTGCTCCTCTGGACAGCAAGAAACCCAGGACGGCAAAGAGACGAGTGAAATCCGGCAGCTGCGAAATAGGATGGAGCAGAGCTCACCCCTGAAGCTGGAATCGCAGAGGTTCCCGGCAAGGCACAGGGGAGAAGATCACCGTGTAGCAAACAGGAACCCAATGAGCAGAGATGCTGCGCTCCGCAGAAAAAAGGCAGGCCACCTTTCCCCCGAGCAGCCAGCGGGCAGACCTCCTTCTCTCAGTGAAGCAGAGAAGGAAGTGAAGTTACCCCCCGCCACCACCACACAAAAAACACACACCTTCCCAGGCTTAGCAAGATCACTTAGGTGGGGCATAGGTACATAGCATTGTCTTCATTAATCACCCACCCATTAAAAGGATGACCTGGGCAATTAGTGTATCCCAGCAACAAATGGGAAAGAAAAAAATTCCCAAAGAAAGGGAACAAAAGGAGAAAAATGTTAACCCACAACAGCCAGTTAGTAAGGTCTCATGGGAATCTGCTTTTGAAGGTATTGGGGTCCATTAGTGCCAGCCACATTTAAGAGCCATCTCGTAAGAGTTCAGGAATGGGCAATTTCAAAGTGTGGTGTGAGAAACAGGAAAGGCCTTGACACTGTGAAAGCACTGCTCACCAATAACTAAAACATCCCTGTGTTAGCAACACTGTTTCCAGAACAAATAAAAATCAGCCTCATACCACCTACTATGAATAAAATTAACACTATTCCAGCCCAAATCAGCACAGTACTTTACCTTTAAAGCTAATTATATGTCAGTGTGAATCTGTGCACATTTTTTTTTACTTTTAACTGTTAAGGGATATAACTTTTTTGAAAACATGTCTTGTTGTCAAGGTACATATTGCAATATACATTTATCTTTCTGTCTTATTAACCTGATGCTGTGGTTTGATGCTGGCTGGATGCCAGGCACCCACAAAAGCCTCTTGCTCGCTCCCTTCCATATCTGGACAGAGGAGAGAAAATTCTAACAAAGGTTCATAGGTTGAGATAAGGACTGGGAGACAGATCACTCATTAAATACCATCATGGGCAAAATAGGCACCACTTAGAGGTATAAGGTGAATTTATTGCAAGCAAAATCAGACCAGGATTATTAGAAGTAAAATAATACCTTAAAAACACCTTCCCTCAACCCCTCCCTCCTTCCCCGCTCTACTGCCTACCCCAGTGGTGCATGGAGGCAGGGAATGGGAGTTGCAGTCAGTTTATCACCCAAGGTTTTCTTCCGCTGCTCAGGGAGAAGAGTCCTTCCCCTGTTATGCTGTGGGGTCCTGTCGCTGTTGAGATGGACAGCGACACGAAATAATAGACACACATATACACACAACTACAAGCCAACAACAACTAACAACTTTATTATGGGGCAAAGGCCCTTTTATCCATTTATCAACAAGTGTGTACTAAGTCCTCCGCATTTGTGGCAAATATACAATGGTAGTAAAGCAGTTGCTTTTCTACTCATCAGCATATGATTGGTGGGTTTGCAGAAGCTGCAGTGTCATTAATGTTTTGAGTCTTGGGCCATCTGTGTTATTGGTTCAACATTCCATTCTCCTTTTCCCAGATGCAGCCAAGGTTGTGGTGTTTTGTGGCAGCATCCTCCTCCATGCAGGCTGTTAACATTCCCTTCTATTTCCCAGGTCTCAGTCATACACTATTATTAGCTGGGTTTCAGATTCAGGACCTGCAGAGGGACAATGCCAGCTTTTGGCCTCCACAGGGTCCCTCCCACAGAAGACAGTTCTCTGTGAACTTCTCCAGTGTGAGTCCATCTCATGAGCAGTAGCTCCCTGCGACCTGCTGCAATGTGAGTCCCTCCCATGGGCAACAGTTCTCCCAAAACTGCTGCAGCGTGGGTCACTCTTCCACGGGGTGCAGTCCTTCAATTAGTAAACATAACTGGTCACGAGTGAAGTAGGTAGGCCACAAGAAGAGTTTGTAACGACCAGTTCACACGAGACTAAAAGAACAATGCTTGCTACTGTAAAAGGTATTGTTTACCTAGTACCATAAAAGGCAATATTCTGAGACAAGATAATTGATTGGAGAGTGTTGTAGTGTAGAATCACTTCCAGGTTAAATTATGATATATAAGGAATTTACTACTGCGCAAAAAACGTCTTCATGTCTTAACATGCCAATGTGGAGTCCGTGCCTCAGTCGTCGCAGGCGTGGGCTTCTCCATGGGCTGCAGGTGGATCTCTGCATCCCCTGTGGACGTCCATGGGCTGCAGGGAGACAGCCTGCTTCACCATCGTCCTCACCACAGCCTGCAGAGGAATCTCAGCTCTGGTGCCTGGAGCACCTCCTTCCCCTCCTTCTTCACGGACCTTGGTGTCTGCATGTTTTTCTCCTCTCACATATTCTCACCTGGCTTTTCTCTGGCTGAAAATTACAATTGCGCCACAACCTTTGTTTTTCTTTCTTCTTAAATATGGTATGACAGTAATGCCTTAGGATTTTTAAGTTTCTATATTTTCTTGCATCTCTATTCTTGTACTTTTCTAGTACAACACTAAAACTACCATTCTCCCATCTTTAGACAAAACAATTCCTCTCCGAGTCTGAATCCAAGGACACCTCGCTGCCTCAGAGCCCCAAAATATGTAAACAACAGCGAGTTGGGGGGGAGCAAGTTTGGGGTGGTTGACATCATGACCTGAAGATATCATTGGAGAATTAAGGCCCAATATGTTAATAAGACAGAACTCATAAAAGGTAAAGATCTCATGACTCAGTGTCCATTTTGGGTGTAGCCTCAGGAGGAGGCTTTTGTCTGCCCTAATGTACCAGTAGGCCTGTTAGGCCTGTATTAAAGTTGTCTATTCTCATTCTCTTAACTTTGTCTGGCCTCTGCTTCAGGTGAGCCTGATTTTTAAGGCATCAACAGAGGCATTACCATTATTTCTAATTGGCCCAGCCTTGGCCAGCGGCATGTCCATCTTCAGAGTCATCAGGGATTGGCTCTGTCGGACACGGTGGAAGCTTCTAGCAGCTTCTCACAGAAGCCACCTCTGAGTCCCCCCACTACCAAAACCAGGCCATGCAAAACCAATATACCTGAGTGAGATTTGCATGTGTCATTTGGGAATGTGTGTGGGAAACTTCTGAATAAGCATTCATTTTTCTGAATCTCTAAACTGGCCTTTGCAGTCTCAGTAAAGTAAATATTTTTACTTTAATATAGTTTAGCTATCTGAAACTCATAGTAGTATTCACCTTTAAAAGAGCCCACATTTTGTGTATCTGCTGTTACTTTTTGTGCCCAAGGTATGCAGGTGAAATATGGCCTCCGTGCAAGGGTGCTTTTTTGTTTGTCTCCTTCAGTTGCTGAATTTAGTTACAATCTGTTGTCTCTGAGAGACATTAGAAATATGAGCTCATCTGAAATGACAGTGGTCTGTTTTCTTGCTCCCTCCCTCCTGTATTTCCTAGGTTTCCTCAAGCTTTATGGTCACAAAGCAAAGGCTGAAGGATCACACTAACTGTGTAGTGATTTTTCATTCAGTGCTCACAACACTGAAGTTCATACTTGTAAGACAGTGTTTTGTTTTCACATTTTAAAAATATTTCTCGCCATCAACCAAATCATTAAAGGGCAGCCAGATACAATAATATCCATGGATTTACTTCCAGAAATTGTCAATAGATCTTCCACTTAAAATTTTAAAACAAATTCCTAGTACGTACTGCTGAAGTCAGATAGTCACTACATCTGCTTTCAATTTCTTCTTGCGTCCTTGCTCCGTTTTCATCTTTTTTGGGGTAAAGGTAATCCTTCCATGTCTCTTCTGTATCTTTTGTTAGAACCCTTTTGTTGTTATAGGGGAGGTAATGACTAAGAAGGTCACTGGTAGTCTGAAGAAATCTTTGCTTAAACATTTAATTTCCTTAAACAATTTAATAGAAGTTAGAACAATGAAATTTCTGTAAAGTATCTATAATAAGGCATTAATAACAAGGTTTTAATCATTACTCTTCTGTAGAGGCATATGAAGATTTCAAGTACAGCTTTCTACAAAGTAGCCCACAGCTTTAACTATGCAACATCTATCCTCAAACGTGTAAGTAAGTATATTGCAGCCCGCCGTAGGAAAGACGACGTGAACTCCGAGAGAAGCAGGTCCAGGTTCTTCTTTATTCACCTTCTATTTCAGCTCTTATCCCTACCAGCAAACTAGCATGAGTTATATACACTTTTCTTATCTCCCGCACATGCAGTTACACCAATCACACACGCCCCCACTACTCAGTTAGTCCTGCCCATACTAAATCCAAGCCCAGCCCCCATACACAGCTGTAAGACAGCGAGGGCCACCGCATAAGTACACTAGAAATCTTTCTAGGTAAGGTGCCAGGGAAGGTTTAGGTTAGATATTAGGAAAAGGGTTTCACCCAGAGGGTGGCTGGGCATTGGAACAGGCTCTGCAGGGAAGTGGTCACAGCACCAAGCCTGACAGAGTTCAAGAAGCATTTTGACAATACTCTTGGGCATATGGTGTGACTCTTGGGGCTGTGGCTTTGAAGGGCCAGGAGCTGGGCTAGATGATCCTTGTGGGTCCCTTCCAACTTAGTACATTTTGTGATTTTGTAAGTACTGATACATTTTGAGTAGCTAAAGTAATTAATTTTTACTTTCGTTGCTATTAGGTGTTTCAGAAGAGTGTTGTATGAAATAGGATCAGAGAATATATTCCTTCTGAGTAAAAGTTGCATTAAGGGATTTTAAACGTAGTACATTCAGATACCAGATATTACCTGATTAGATCTATGAAAAACTGTGTGACTATCATGGAAAGTATGGAGTTTAGAAGAGAAGTCTGTGGTGGGTTGACCTTGGTGGGATGCTAGGTGCCCACTAGACTGCTCTATCACTCCCCTGTGGGGTTACAGATTATTGGTAGTGGTAGCAGCAAAACAACAGATCTTGAAAGTCAGGCCTATCTCCTGTCCCTGCTGCAGAAGAAGCCTTGGAATTAGTAAACATAACTGATCACATATGAAGTAGGCAGGCCACAAGAAGAGTTTGTAACTACTAGTTCACGCGAGACTAAAAGAACACTGCTTGCTACTGTAAAAGTTATTGTTTACCTAGTACCATAAAAGGCAATATTGTGGGACAAGATAATTGATTGGAGTGTGCTGTGGTGTAGAATTACTTCCAGGTTAATTTACAATACATAAGGAATTTACTACTGTGCAATAAACGTCTTCATGTCTTTACATGCCAACGTGGAGTCCGTGCTTCAATCATCGCAAATGTTGCCTCACGTGGAGGTGATAATTTGGCTATCTGCCGTCCGGTGACGAAATCCCATGGAACTGAAGTTCTGCTGAAAGGAAGCAGCTGCCGGCAATCAATCACCCTGGGAGATTAGGTGAGCTGTGGGATAATGGGACATACATTTTCCAAAGAGGAGCAGTCCGTTTTCAAACTTATGAAAGAGCTGCTAGAAAAACATGAGGGTCTGTCCTCTCATTCACTTAAGCAACTGTTGAGATGGACTGCAGCCAATGGCAAAGGAGTAACCTCCGTGGGCATTTTTATTGCTGATCTGTGGGACAGTATCAGGGTCCAGCTATGGGATCGGGCTATGAGGGGAGATCAGGCCGAACTGCTCCCTTCGTGGAGAATGGTCCTAGAAGCTATGAGGAAACAGGAAGGGCCTTGAGAACCCCCCTGGATACTGTCTGCAGACTCCCTATAGATTCTAACTCAGACCCCTATGACAGCAGGGGACCTTCTTGGCTAACTACAATCTGGCCAAGAGCAAATTGATAGCACAGCCTATGAGATAAGGACAGCAGTATTGCCCAGATGAAAAACAGGGCTTTGTGAATATCATGGAACCGGGAGATGTCCCAGGGGTGTTGGTGCAGTATTCTCCACATTGGAGAGACTTTTATTATTGGCTAAAGAAGCCTGTAGCTGCCTCGTCTCGGAGGCTGCTCGGTGAGTCGGCCAGCAGCTTTGGGTGATGGTGGAACCCCTCACTTTCCCTTGTGACTGCTGAAGCTTGCACTCCCTCAAAACGAGCAGCCTGGCAGCATTGGAAATGCAACTTGCCCAGGGAGGCAGGAAAAGTTCCCTGAAGTACCGGTGCCGAGAACAGAAGCCACCTTGGTACAGAAGCAGCTGCTTCGCCACTCCCCCCTGCTGTTTCTTTACCCACCCCCCGCCCGATTTGCCCATGCACCCGCCGGCTGCTGCTTTGCTCTCACTGTGTATCTGGGGCTGGGAGGCAGTGGGGGAGGCAGATGGGCTCCAGCAGCAGCGTACTCGGGACACCTGTGCTGCATGGGGGAAGCTTGGAGGGCCCAGTGGGCCCCTCCAGGGTTTCACAGCTGAACCGGACTTTGCTAATGATGGCGACTGAGTTGTATTTAGATTTGATCTAATTTTCCCATAGAAAAGCCTTTGCAACAATTAAAAGGAGTATAGATTTTGCAACTAATAAAAAGAAAGCCAATTACTTGGTTGATAAGAAAGCTGAGCAAGAGGACCGAAAGAAATGCCATGTCTCCTTAAAGCAGCAATACCGTTTGTTGCCTTGGGTGCAGTTCCCTTGGTCAGAGTCACTGCTGTCATGGTTTTACTCGGTCCGATTTTTGGTGGTGGGGGGATGGGACCAAGAAACCACAAAGATGGCTCCTGTGAGGAAGTTCTAGAAGCTTTCTCCTTCTTCTCCAGCAAAAGGAGCCCTGCCCTCTCTGTTTTAGAGCCAATCCATTATGGCTCTGAGGTTGAGGGACAGCTGCCCATCAGGCCTGGGCCAATTGCACAGGCTAGTTACACCTCTGTGATGACGTATTGTCTTGTACTTAAGAAAGAATTCAAAACAAGATAGGGGCGGCCGCCATGTAGTTTTTAGGTTGTTAGTATTTAGTCTTAGTATCATGAACTGGGGAAAAACAGAGCAGGAGGGTTAGGAGATGTAAGAAGAAAAATGGAGACCAAGATCCACAGTAAGGAGAAGATGGGAATGGGTGCCTGTGCTGTTGCTGTTGCTGCTTGGAACATGGAGAAAACAAGCTGTTCTCGAAAGGACTATTTATCAATGAGAGAACCTGCATAGAAAAGAGAGCGACTTCCTCATGAGAAAAACTGGCCGTTGGAGGATGGACTGAACTGATTGAAGCCAAAAAGCGGGAAGAGCTTGCCTCCCCACGACGTTTGAAGCGAGTTGATGCTAAGAAGAAATCGTGTTTCTGCAGGGAGGGAGAGGTGCCCCCACCCTACGTCTGAAGTAAGTGGAATATTTAGAAGAAGCTGTGTCTGCCAGGGTGATTTGTGATAGTGGTCTTACACTGCTCGAAACAATGCAGTTTGTGCCTTGAAGAACATTCTTTCCTTTCTCCCAAGAGTAAAGAAAAGAATCCGTTGCCATCAGCATTCTACACTGACTGTTCTTGGGAAAAGAACTTCCACAGCTTGGAGCTTTAAGAACGCTTTCCTATGATGCGGACAACAACCATAATGAGTGGTTTGTATCTATGTTAGACTTTCATTCCTGCCCTTTGTATCTGGGAAGACATGGGGGGTGGAGGATGCAACCTGAGAAGAGACAGGTTCCCTGATAGAATAACAGGGTCTTAAAATGTCTGTTTTTATATTTCTTCTCCTGTAAATTTTCCCTATCTTTGTAGTCCACTCCCCAGTGCGGTAGATTATTTATTCTTAGTAGTATTTATATATCTATTTTGCAACTTAAGTTATTCAGCCTGATCTTGCACCTTCTCTGAGCATATACGTATCTTTTCTCTCAATTATGTTATGTTATCTGAAAGCCATAATTTAGTGTTAACGGCGCTTTGCTCTCCCTTCTGCCCTCTCTGGTGGGAAGGGGAGGGAACATCTGGGGTGCTTTTGGCTTTCAGCAACAGTCCAAACCACGACATTTATTGTTGCCTGTGACTCAGATAGTGAAAAATCAGGTTTAAACCCACGACAACTGGGAATGCCACAGAATAGCAAACGGTGTGTGATTATCCAAAGTAATGTATGGCTTCGTACCATCACACTGTCCATTTCTAGGAATGGCTGTGTGGCCTGGTTTAATTGCGTAAAAGCCTTGGTAGAAGGAAGTGTCAGAGTCCTTCTGATTTCTCAGAGCCTCCAGCTTCTGAGCATATGGCTGAGTGAGGAATCTCTTATTCTCCCTTGTGATCCTATCTTTAGCTCAGTTCTAACAAAATTGTTGTCCTTGGGTCACTGAGAACTTTCAGGACTTCTCCTTTTTCTTCTCAGCTGCTGGTGCATCTCTCTGAACAGGCCCTCAAGCTTCAAGCAGACTTGCTATGACTTGACCAGCTTCGTGGTATTTCAGTGTTTCCAAAGTTCCAGGGAAAAGATATTGAGCTTTGTTCAAAAAGCCTCCTCCAAGCTAGAATCCTATGTCCTTTAGATCAGAACTTGGACACAATGGCCAAGAGTTTACCTTATCTCTCTCTGTTTCC
>VKON01002752.1:0-19000 GCA_009741485.1 Malurus cyaneus samueli | reverse complement strand
TAAAAGAGGAGATAACCTTTTTTTAATTTAAAAAAAAAAAAATTCCTAATATGGAGAAAAGCCGCGCAGAAGCTCCGGAATATTCCGCGATTCTCACCCAGACGGCCTCGGGGTATTTCAGGATTTGAAATCGGAGTAAAAAACCGCGGGGAAAGATCCATTTCGGGGGCATCCGCGGTATCGCGCAGCTTTCGCCTTTCCCGCCGCCGGAAAACCCGCTGGAAAAATCCAATTTATGCCAAATTCTCCCGCGGAAAACCCGCGCCGGGGAGCGCAAGTCCCGCGTTGGATTTCGCCGCGGGAACGCCGAGCTGAGGTACCAAGAATAAATCAAAAAATCGGAATTTTTAGGGCGGGAGGGAAAAAAAATTTCAATTTTTTTGGGGGAAAAACAGGAAAATAATTCCATGGCGGGAGTTTTTTACCTGCTCGGGGCGCGTCCCCCCGCTCCGTTCCCCCTCCGGCCGCGGCTCAGAATTCCTGTCCCTCCAGCGCTGGAGGTGCCGCGGACGGACAATAAATTCCGAGTTTAATTGCACCTCCCGACCATTTCTTGAAATTTCTTCCCGTGCGTTCTGGTTTTTCCTTTCTCCACCGCCACTCCCACACAAACTAAAAAAAAAAAACAAACCCAAAACAAACCCCCCAAAAATCCCAATAAATTCCGAGCTTTAATTGCGGCTCCAACCATTTCTTGACATTTCTTCCCGAGCGTTCTGCTTTTCCTTTCTCCCCCCATCCCTTAAAAAAACCCAAAACCCCTAAAAATTTCAGGTTTCCTTCAGACCTTCCCAAACCCCTGAGGAGCGGGCGGACACGCGGAAAATCCGCGTTTTTTCTCCGCGCCGTCTCCAGCTTTGGGGATTTTTTTTTTTGAGGCGGGTCAAGAGAAAAGAGGAAAAAATCCCTAAAAAATCGCTGAAAACACAAAAAAAAAACCGCATAAAGGAGGAAAGGAGCAGGGAAACAAGCCCGGACGCAGAGAGGCCAGGCCGACACCGCCTGGAGAAACATTTTTTCGCGTCTTTTCAGCCGCCGGCGATGATTCCGGCGGGGCCAGACAGGCTGTAATTAGCAGCGAGCGTTAAATTAGGGGCGGGGGTTGTGTCTGCCGCATCCCCCATTGTCTGCGCGCTCCCGGCACCGCCGGGCCCCAAAGGTGATTGGGGACAGGAGCCCAAAAAAGAAGAGACAAAAAAAAAAAAAAAACCCAAAAAGCGGAGGAGGAGGAGGAGGAGGAGGAGGAGGAGGAGGAGGAAGAGCTGCGGGCGATGGATTCCAGCGCGGAGCTCCGGCCTGCCAGCGGAAAATGCGATCCGCAGCTTTTCACCCCAAAAAAAACACCCTGGAAATGGTGATTTTGGGGAGATCGGGCCGATCCTAAACCCGCGCGGCTTGGGTGGAGACGGTACCTGCGCGCATTTCCCGCGGCTGCGCTCGGCGGGGTCGCAAAAAGGAGATTTTGGGGGGGTTTTTTGGGTTTTTTTCACCGTTCCCAGTGGATTTTTCGGCGTCGGAGCCGCTCCCCGGAGGGAATTTGGGGGGATTTTCACCCAAATTTCGGCCGGAGAGGAGGCGGAATTGATTTAATCCGTGCGAACGGCACCAAAATCAACTCAAAATCCCCCCAAAATTACACAAAATTACACAAAATCACACAAAATCCAGCGGCGCGACTTCTCCCCACCCCAGCGCTTTTTCAGGGAGGTTTTTGCCTTTTTCGGGTTTGTTTTGGGGTCATTTTTGGGGTATTTTGGGGTTATTTCGGGGCTGGGTTTGGGTTGGTTTTGGGGTTACTTCAGAATTGGTTTCGGGCTTGTTTTGGGGTTATTTTTGGGGTATTTGGGGGGTTTTTTTGGTTATTTCGGGGCTGGGTTTGGGTTGGTTTTGGGGTTATTTCGGGGTTGTTTGGGTTGTTTGGGGTTATTTCAAGGTTGGTTTTGGGGTTATTTCGGGTTGGTTTTTGGGGTTCTTTGGGTTATTTCAGGGGTGGTTTTGGGTATTTCGGGTTTTGGTTATTTGGGGTTGTTTTCGGGTCATTTTGGGTTGGTTGGAGCTGATTTTGGGAGTTGTTTTGAGGCTGGTTTGGGGGTTTTTAGGGGGGGGTATATTTTGGGTTGGTTTTGGGGTTTATTCGGGGTTAATTTCGGGTTGGTTTTCCGGGTTGTTGGGGGTTTCGGGTGGTTTTGGGGTTATTTTTCAGGTGTTTGCGGTTATTTTCGGGTTTTTTGGTTATTTGGGGCTGGGTTTGGTTGTTTTGGGTTATTTCGGCGGTATTTTCGTGGTTGGTTTTCGGGTTGTTTTGGGGGTTATTTCGGGTTTGGTTTCAGGGTTGTTTTCGGGTCATTTTGGGGTCGTTTGGAGCTGATTTTGGGGGGTTGTTTGGGGCTGGTTTGGGGTTTTTTTAGGGGGGGGTTATTTTGGGGTGGTTTGGGGTTATTTCAGGGCTGATTTTTAGGAGTTTTTGATTGTTTTTTTATCCTCCCCCGCACAAAGCAAGGATAAAGATCGCGCCCCGAGGGCTCGCTCGCCCACGCAGAGGAAAACTCGAGATTCCCATTCCACCTGCCGGAGTGAAGAATTCCAGGAACGGCGCCAGAAAAAAGAAAAAAAAAAAACCAAAAAACCCCAAAAAAACCCCGAGGAAACGGCGGGGCGATATCACCAGATTATCCTGACCTCCGAATAAACGCAAACGAGAACGCAGAAAGAATAATTATTAAAAAATAAATAAAACTCAGAGCAAACAGCGAGGGGTCGCTTTGGAATACTCATCTTTTTCCATAAAAAAAAAAAAAAAAACGCGGCGCATGCCCCGAAAATCGCGGAGCCATAAATCCCCCCCAGCTCCAATATCATAATAAAAACCAGTGGGGGAAGATTTTTTTTATGGCGTTTCTGGGGTTTGGGGGGTTGCCGAGCGTATTTTAACTTTTCGCTGCTTTATTTATTTTTATTTTTATTTTATTTTTTTCGCTTTTCTCTCCCCTCTCCGGGGGTGGCTCGCAAATAAAAATCAATCTTAATACGAGCGGGGTAGAAATGGGTTTGTCTGATTCCCGCTGTTCGGAGAGGGGGAAAATAAAAAACAAAAAGGGGGAGAAACTCTGGGATTGTTAATCCCGAAAAGGCGAAAGTCGTCAGGAATTTAATGAATCCTTTAAATCATTCAATTAGCGCAGCGCTAATATCAAATAATTCCGGTTCAACGTACCCGCGATCGAGCTCGTCCCTGTTGAAATATTCATTTCAGGCACCGCCGATGGATTTTCCTTCTTCTCCTGGGGTTTTTTTCCGCTTCTTTTACCTTTTTAGCGACTTTTAAATTCCGCTTTTTTTACCCTTTTCGCACATTCAAAATTCCGGTTTTTTAACCCTTTTACCAACCTTTAAATTCCGCTTTTTTTAACCCTTTTTGCACATTCAAAATTCCGGGTTTTTTACCCTTTTTACCAACCTTTAAATTCCGTGGGTTTTACCCTTCAAACAACGTCACAATTCAGCATTATTTTACCCTTTTCACAACTTGAAAATTCCGCTTTTTTCACCCTTCAAACAACGATAAAATTCCACTTTTTTAACCTTTTCAGCCACATTTTAATTCCGGTTTTTTTTGCCCCTCCGGGAGCAGCAAAATACCCCGAACCAGCAACGCTTTGACCCAAATCCGCAGCGCTCGGCGCGTTTTCCGCACGTAAAATCGAGCGTTTTACACCCCAAACAAAGCAGAAAAAGCACATTTTCAATCATTCGTTCATTTTATTCCCCTTCGCGTCACAAGCCCCGGCCCCAACCCCACTTTGAGGAAAAAAATCGCGATTTTTTGCCATCGAAATCCGCTCCGGTCAAACAATTTTAATCCAAAAAAACCCCAAAAAATCGCCATTCACCAACAAAACCGACACCACCAAATCGCCGTCACGGCCAAAACTCGACCCGCCCGCAAAACCGGGCACCGAAAAACCCAAATTTTCCCAATTTTGGGCTTTTTTTAACCTCCGCGCCAACCTGCGCCTCTCATCCCGCACCGCCACCGCATTTTGGGGACATCGGGACAAACAAATCCGAACAAATCCGCTCCAAACCACTCAAAACCGCTCCAAAACCCCCCAAATTTCCCCATTTTCCCCTCTGCCGTTCACCTTTTCCTCTCGGCATTTTCAGACATCACCAAAGCCTCTTTCACCGCGATTTTCGCTCCTCAATTTTCATTTTTTCCCATTTTTTTGGCTTCGAAACGTTGGCGCAACTTCCCCACCTTTCCCAGCGCGTTTTGAGGGGGAAAAAGGGGGAAAAAACAATTTTTTTTTTTTCTTTTTGCTGCTGCTGCTGGTGCAACGCAAACCCTGATTTCCTCCAGCCCAAATTCCTGAGTTTTTGGATGTTTTTTTTAATCCCCGAGGAATTCCCAGACCAGGCTCAACAGAGTCCAGACCCGGATTAAAGCGTGGAACAATTAAAAGGGGGGAATATTAAATTTAATCCCCGGCTGGAGAAGTAAAAACCCCCAAATTTCTACTTTTTTTCCCCCTTTTTCACCGCCTCGAAACGCTGCGAGTTTTGGGGTTTTTTTTAGGGCCAAATGTGGGATCAGCAGAAAAAAAATGGGGCGCGAGGGGCGCTCTCAGCACCAGCACAACCCCCCCCAAAAATATAAAAAATCAGCGCCCAAACCCCCCAAAAATCCCCAAATCGCCTTCCCAGCTCAAAAAATCAATTAAAAATCAAATTATTCATTGAAAAGCCACCACGGGGAGGGGAAAAGGGGGCGGATTTTCAATTATCATTATATATTATTAATAATATTGTTAATTATTATTATTAATGTATTCCCCTCACTTTTCTCAGGCTGGGGCTCTGCCAATCATCCGAGTTGAGAATTTGGGGTGGAAAAGCGCAAAATCCGCCGCCTTTGTCCTCCCCCTTTTCAGCAAAAAAAGGGGGGAAATTGGGGCCAAAACCCAAATTTTAAAGGACAACATTATAAAGGGGGGAAAACAAATAAAAAGCAATTAAAAACAAATTAAAAAAAGGAAAAAAACAAATTAAAAAAGGTGCAAACGCTCCGGGAGGGGCGCGCTGAGGGTTTGGGTTGTGCTGGTGCTGATCCCGCTGGGCGGGATGGAATTGGGGTTTTGGGGTTTTTTTTTGGGGTTTTTTTTTAAATTTGAGGGTGGCTGCGAGTTGCGCGGGGCGCGTAAGGAGCGCGCCCGGCGGAGCTGCGGGTGCTGCCCTTGATGAAGACGAACTGACGTAATTAAGGCAGTTTCTTGTTGCCGAGCTAAAAGCCCATCCCAACAACATGAAACTACCTAAACCACAGATCAGCTGGGAAGGGGCGCAAGATCCACGCATTTTTCTGTCACACAGGAGGGAAAGAGGCGGAAAAAATAGAGAAAAAAATAGTAAAAAGAATGAAAAAAAGAAAAATTAAGAAAAAAATAAAGGGAGAGGGAGGAAAAGTGGACAGGGAGAGGAGGAGGAGAGGGATGGGAGGAAGGAGGAAATAAAACGGGCAAAAGGAGAAAAAGAGGAAAAATGGAAAGGGAGGGGAGAAAAATAAAGGAAGGAAGGAAAAAAATAAAAAAAGGAGGAGAAAGGGAAAGGAAAAAGGAAGAAAATTCGCCCCCTTTGTTGCTGCTCTCCCTTCGTCCCCCTCCCGCCTCTCCCCGAAATTCGCACCCGGGGCAGCCTCGGCCAGAAAATGCTTTTGGGGCCGGGGAAAAGGGAGGGAAAGAGCCCCAAAAACAACCCCAAAACCTCCCGGAGCGGCGCCTTCAAATCGCTTCGAAATCGCTTTTAAAATCGCTTTAAAATACCTTTGGAATCGCTTTTTAAATCGTTTTTTTGCCGGCGCTGCGGGCGCGGAGCTCGCGGCTGCGGCGGCGCCGCCGTTCCGGGGGAAAACGGCCCAAAAATCGGGAATTGCGCTCGGTCCGCAGCCGAGCAACCTCCGCGGCCACCCGCGGAAAGAAATCAATCACCCGCGGAAAGAAATCCATCACCCGCGGAAGGAAATCCATCACCCGCGGAAGGAAATCACCACCCGAGCATCCTCCGCGCCGCTCCAAATCCTCCGATTCCGCCCCAAAATGCCCCAAATTCGGGCGATTCCCGCGGCCGCCGCTCCCCGAATCCACTCGGAGCGGGGAAATTTTTCCAGGTAAAAGCAGAAAAAGCGGCGGAAAAGGGAAATTTCAGCGCTGGATCCGCGCTGCGGGCGCGTCCATCCCCGCGCGGAAATTGCGCTGCCAGGCGCGCACGGAGCTTCTCCTCCCCCCACAAAAAAAAACAAAAAAAATCCTCCGGGAAACGCGAGGAGCGTCCGGAAAACCCCGCGGCTTCCGAGCGAGGAAAGCGAAAATCAGCAAAACCAAACCAAAACCAAGCAAAAATGAAATCCGGGAGAAAGAAAATCTCTTCTCTTACCTTGAACCTCGGCGCGCCGGGCGTCCCCAAAATCCCGCATTTTGGTGCTTTTTGTTTTATATTTTTTTCCTGCTGGTTTTAATTCCCATGGAGGGCGATCCCTCCTCTCGGCGGCGGCGGCAACACCGCTTCCAAAAAAACAAAAAAATTAAAAAAATTATAAAAAATAGATAAAATTGTTAAAAACGCTCGTCCCCAAAAAAAAATGAATTAAAAAATTTAAAAAAAAAATGGCTGCGCCGGCGGGAGTTGCGACGGCGCGGTGGCAGCGGCGGCTCTGCCTCCCCTCGCTCCTCCTCAGTCACCTTTAAATGCATCTTTTTACTGCTGCGCCGCTTTTATATTTGCAGATCATAAAATCCACCTCCAGCGCTCACCGAGAGCGTCCTGACATTGCTGTTTTATGACCTTGACTTATTGTGGTCACCTGGATAATATTTAAATCAACCTTTCCCGGGGACTCGCTGGCTGCAGCTCGGTTTGATATTAAAATATTAAAAAAAAATGAAAAAAATGGGGTTGGGAAGGGAGAGAGAGAGAGAGGATGCGGGAAGGATTCAGGAGAGGATGAGTCTTGAAGGGAGAAAAATAATTAAAAAAATTCGCGGTTTTTTTATATAGGGAAAGGGTGGGGAGAGCGCGGAAAAAATGGTGGGGAGGTGGGGGTGAAAAAATACAAAAAAAAAGAAAAAGGGTGGTTTTTGGAGGTAAAAATCCCCCAAAAAGAGGAAAAGTGAGAGGCGCTTTAAAGAAGGAACTCGGGCACGGTTCTATGAAATTTATTTTTCTGGGCTCCGGAAAGGGAAATACATGCACAGGAAAACACGGGACAGGAGCAGCTCAACACCACAGCCACCAGAAAATCCACTTTTTTGGGGGATTTTTCTCTATTTTTTTTCATTTTTTTTAAATTTTTTTTTTATTCCCCTTAAATAATTCTATTTTATTCCATCGCTTTTCCCAGGGAGGAACCGCTTTGCGATTTGAGGCTTTTTTTAGGCATTTCTAGGAAATTCATCCTTTTTTCTTCCCTGTTTTCACTTTTTTTTGCCTTTTCCCATCGTTTTTATCTTATTTTACAATAGTCAAACTACGCTAAGATTTGGGGGGGGAAAAACAACAAAAAATAGAATCAAACTTCGAGACGCATCAAATCCCTCCTAAAACATAAAAACAAAACCAAACAAACGCGCGGGGGGGGAAAGTCCTTTTTCTTTGTGCTGCGCGGAAATAATTTAAAGGTTTTTTAGTGTTTTTTTCTCCTTTTTTTGGTTTTTTTTTGGGTTTTTTTCTGTTTTTTAGCCGCAGTCTCCATCTCCATCCTCGTTTTGTCCGCGGAGAAAAACGCGCGGGTGCAAAATTCCTTCCTTTTTCTCTGTAAAACCGCTCCCACGTCCTTTTTTTTTATTTTGAGTTTTATTTTTTGTTTTTTTGCGTTTTTGGGGTTTTTGGGGTGGATTTTTGGGGTTTTTGGGGTTTTTTTTGGGTTTTTTTGCGAGAGCCGCGGGTGAGGGGGGCGGGCGGTAAAAGTGGCAATAAAAGCAAAGAATTGATAAAAATCCCAAATGACCGGAAAAAGCAAACGATGAAACCCAAAATCATCGTGAAAAGCCCGCGGTGAAACCGAAAATTCAAAATCAAATCACAATAAAATAAAATAACCATAAAAATCCAACCAAACCACAATAAAACCCAACAACAACAACAATAAAATATTTCATAAAATAAAACCACGCCCCCCCGAGCACCCAAACCGCGGCGCCGGTTTTCTCCGCGTTTTTTCCCCCCAGTTTTGCCCCATTTTATATTTTTTTCTCTATTTTTTTTCGAGCCAAACTGAAATTGGAGGACCCCCATTATTCATATTATTTTTTTTTCAGGCGGGCGGGCCCATATCATTTTTTCCTCTCTTTTTTTCCAAGCGAAGCTAAATTTCGAAGCCCCCCATTTACTTCTTTCCCTCTATTTTTTCCCCTGTATTTTTTTTACCCAACCAAAACTGAAATTGGAAGCCCCATATCATTTTTTCCCCTCTTTTTCCTCCCCCCCATTTTTTTCCTCAGCAAAGCTAAATGGAAAGCCCCCATATCATTTTCTGTATTTTTTTCCTCTATTTGTTTCAAGCGAAGCTAAAATTAAAAGCCCCATATCATTTTTTCCCCCCTCTATTACTTTTTCCCCTCTATTATAGTTTCCCCCTATCATTCCCCCTCAACCAAAGCTGAAATTGGAATATTATTTTTCCCCCTCTATTTTTTCCTCGATTTTCCCCTCTATTATTCCCCCTCTATTTATTTTTGGGGGTTTTTTTTAACCAAAGCTGAAATTGAAAGCACCCATAATCAATTTTTTTCAAGCGAAGCTAAAATTCGAAGCCCCCATATCATTTTTCCCCTCTATTTTTTGGTTTTTTACAAATGATTGGATCTCCTCTTTTTTTTTACAAAGCTGAAAATTGGAATATCATTTTTTTCCCCTCTATTTATTATTTTTTTTAACCAAAGCTGAAATTGGAATATCATTTTCCCCTCTATTTATTATTATTTTTTTGACCAAAGCTGAAATTGGAATATCATTTTCCCCCCTCTATTTATTATTTATTTTTTTTACGAGCTGAATTGGGAATATCATTTTCCCCCCTCTATTTATTATTTATTTTTTTTAACCGAAGCTGAAATTGGAATATCATTTTCCCCCTCTATTATTATTTATTGTTTTTAACCGAAGCTGAAATTGGAATATCATTTTCCCCCCTCTATATTATTATTTTTTTTTAAACCGAAGCTGAAATTGGAATTCATTTTCCCCCCTTTATTATTTTTATTGTTTAACCGAAGCTGAATGATACATTCCCCTCTTATTTTTTTCGAACTGAAATTGGCGCCATCTCTCTCACTCGGTTCTCGCGGTTCATTTTTTTCAGTTTCATGCGGCGGTTCTGGAACCAGATCTTGACCTGGCGGTCGTGAGTGCGATGCTGCGGCTGATCTCCAGGCGGCGCTCGCGGCTCAGGTACATGTTGAACAGGAATTCCTTCTCCAATTCCAGCGTTTGGTGTTTGGTGTAGGGACAGCGCTTCTTCCGCCCGCTCTTGGCCGTCAGCCAATTCCCCGCGCATTTCGGATCCGCGCTGCTGGCGTCGTCTGTGGTGGCAGAGGATAGAGCGGGGGTCATGGGAAAAAAAAAAAAAATTTAAAAAAAATATTATGTGTAAAAAATAATTGGGAAAAAATGTTAAAAGATATGGGTTAAAAAAAAATATGGGGTGAAAAAGGTGGAAAATTGAAAGATATGGGTAAAAAAGAATAAAATAGAGGTAAAGTATATATATATATATATTTAGAAAATATGTAAAAAAAAAATTCATATGTGTTAAAAAATTTTAAAATCGGATAAAGATTTGTGCGGTTTTGGTGATTTACGCAAGGTGTTGATGTGGGGGGAAGGAGTGCGCGCCGCGAAATGGGGAAAATGGGATTTGGAGCGGTTTTGGATGGGGTTTTTCACCGCGGGGTGGAGGGGGATGCGCGCTGCGGAATTGGGGGGAAAATGGGATTTTGAGCGGTTTGGGATGGTTTTTCACCGCGGGGGTCGAGGGGAGATGCCGGGCGGGATGGAGATTGGGGGGAAAATGGGTTTTGGAGCGGTTTTTTGGTGTTTTTCACCGGGGGTCGAGGGGAGATGCGCGGCCGCGCGCGGATGGGAGATTGGGGTGGAAAATGGGGATTTTGGGCTGAAATCCATAAAAATTCCAGATTTCTGAGTGGTTTTTTATCTGAGGTGTCGGTGGGAATAAAGGATGAGAGATTTGGGGTGGAAAATGGGGATTTTGGGGTAAAATCCACAAAAATTCCAAATTTTGGGGGGTTTTTTATCTGAGGTGTCGGTGGAATTAAAGGATGAGAGATTTGGGGTGGAAATGGGATTTTGGGCTGAAATCCGCTCAAATTCCAGATTTTTGTGCGTTTTTTTATCTGAGGTTTTGGTGGGAATAAGAGATGAGGGGTTTGGGGTGAAAAATCTGATTTTTGGGGGTAAAATCCACAGAAATTCCAGATTTCTGAGTGGTTTTTTATCTGAGGTGTTGGTGGGATTAAGAGGTGAAGGATTTGGGGAGGAAAATCGGATTTTTGGGTATAAAATTCAAGATTTTTGCGCATTTTGTGGTGTTTTTTCCAATGCGGAGCAGGTGGGGGTAAAGCAGAGATGCGCGGCCGCGGAAATTGAGTGAAATTCGGGATATTTGGGGTCTGTGGGGTTTTTAGGAGGTGGAGGCGGTGGGATAAAGAGAGTGCTCGGCGCGCTTGGCTGAGGGGTTTGGGGAGATTAAAAGGGATTTTTGGCAAAAAAAATCGACCGAAATTAAAGATTTTTGTGATTTTGTGGTGATGGAGGTGGCGAGGGGTAGAGGAGAGAAGCGCGGCCCGCGCAGTGAGGATTTTGGGTAGAAAATCGGATTTTTGGGGAACTTGAAAAAACTCGGATTTGGGAGAAATCGGGGGATTTTGGGGAAATCGGAATTTTGGCGGAGAAAATCGGGATTTTGGGACGGAAATCGGATTTTGGGGAGGAAAATCGGGGTTTTGGGGATGGGAAATTCGGGGGTTTGGGGGAAAAGGAAAATAGGTTTTGGGGAGAAATTAAAAGTTGGGTATTTGGGAGAGGTTGGGAAAATCGGGTTTTGGAGGAAATGTTGGAAGAAAGTGGGTGAGGAATAGTTTTGAGAGGGAGTTTTGGAGAAATGGGTTTAAGGTAAAAAATGGGTTGGGAAAAACCGCAAAGGTCGGGGGGTGAAGATGTCCTGCCCCCCGCACGGGTTTAAAACAGCAATAAAAATAAAAATAAATAAAATAAAAATGAAAATGAAAAAATCCCAGGTCAGAGAGGATTTTGGGGCTCGGGGTTCTCCTCAAATCACCCCAAAACCGCCCCGTGCTTTGTCAGCGCTCTCAGGGGGTGAAAAAGGAGATTTCGGGGACATTTTTGGGGCAGAAAAATCCATTTTTGGTGTTTTCCCCTCCAGGCTTTGCCCGGAGGGCGTCAAATTGAGGGAATTCGGAGGAATTTCGGGAAAAGGCGAAAATCGACAGCGGCGAAATCCTCGGGCTTTGAGTTCGGTCGTGAGGAGGGGAAAAATCCCGGTTTTTTGGGCTGAATTCCTGAATTTTGGGTAAAATCCCAGCGAATCCCGCGGCTGCAGCGAATCCTCGGCCCGAATTGGGGCAAATTCCGTGAAAATTCCGTGAAAATTCCGTGAAATTTCGGGGTTCGCTCGTGGGGACCTTGAATTCCACAAAACCTCGGGAACCCGGAATCGCTGTCCCTCCCCCCCAACGTTAATCCACCAGAAAAGGGTTTTTTAAAAATAAAAACATCAAATTCGACCCCGACACCAAAGAAAATCGCAGCTTTGAGCTTTGCCAGCGAAACCCCGGGAAACCCAAAACCGACGGAATCCGCCCCAAAGCAGCGCGAGCGGCGCCAACGACCCCAAAAAAATAAAAATAAATATCCCAAATCCGCAAATCCCGACCCAAACCCCTCAAATCCAACCCCAGAGATCAAAGAATCCTTTTCTCTCCATTTTTTTCCCCGTTTTTTCCGCCCCCGGCGCAATCAGCCCAAAACCTTTTTTTTTCATTTTTTTCATTTTTTGGGTTATTTTGGGGTTATTTTGGGTATTATCTCCCACCAAAACCTCTCCCGGCGCGGGCGTTGAAGGCGCTTTTGTCGCCGATTAAATTTGCGGGGTTTTGATAACCTTGACTTTGATTTTTTTTTCCTCTTTGTTTTGTTTTGTTTAGGTTTGTTTTTTATCAGATAAAATCATTTCCCCTCCGGATTAAAATTAAAAAGTAACAGGAAGGAAATGAGAGTTATTAACCAAAATAAATAGGGAGGAGGGGAAAAAAAAAGGGAATTCTGTTTTGCTTCCCCCAAATCCAAATTTTATGGGGGGTCGGATTTTTGGGGGTTTCCCAAATTTTAAGCAAATTTGACAAGGCCAGGCTTCGATCCGAGCGGGGTTTTCAGGATTTTTTGGGGGTTTTTTTCCTTTTTTTCACCCGGAAAATCCAAGCTTTGGATTGACACGATCCGCACCGGATCGCCCTGGATTTACCCGGGGGAGGACGGGGAGAAACCCCGAATATTCCCGAATTTTCGGCCAAAATCCGGCCCAATTCAGACCAAAAACTGCACAAAACCAGCAACAACCCAGGGACAAACCCAGCAAAACCCAACCAAAACCCGCAAATTCCGACCAAATCCAGCAAAATTATCCCCCAAAATCAGACCAACCCGACCAAAACCGACCAACCCGACCAAACCCGACCAAAAAGCAAACGAGCCAAACCGACCAAAACCACCAAAACCAACCAACCCAGACAAAACCCGGCCAAAATCCAGCAAAAATCCGACCAAAATCAGACCCAAACCCAACCAAAACCGAGCCAAAACCCGACCAAAACCCGACCAAAACCCAGACAAAACCCAGACAAAACCCAACAAACCGGCAAACCGCCAAACGAGCCAAACCGCAAGACCAAAAACCGACCAAACCCGACAAACCAACCAACCGAGCCAAAACCGACAAAACCGACCAAACCACAACCGACCAAACCGACCAAAACCCGCCAAAACCGAGAAACCGACCAAAACGACAAACCCGACCAAAACCCGACCAAACCGAGCCAAAACGCCAACCGCAACCACCACCGACCAAACCGACCAAAACCCGACCAAAACCCGACCAAAACCCGACAAAACGACAAAACCCGACCAAACGAGCCAAACCACAAACCGAGCCAAAACCCGCCAACCAAAACCGAGCAAGAGCCAAAACCCGACCAAAACACAGAGCAACGAGCCAACGAGCCAAACCGACCAAAACCCGACCAACCCGACCAAACGAGCACCGACCCAAAACCGACCAAAACCAGACAACCGACCAACCGAGCCAAACCGACCAACAAAATCAGCAACCGGCCAAAACCCGACCAAAATCCATCCCAAATCCGAGCGCTTTCCGTGCGAGCCTCGGAAAAGCCCCAAATTCGAAACATCTGCTCCGCGCTCAACACAAAACAATTTTCTTTTTTTTTTGCCTCCGCAAACGCGACCTCGATTCTGCCAAAGCGACGGCGACAGCGAC
Source organism: Malurus cyaneus samueli (assembly GCA_009741485.1). NCBI lineage: Eukaryota > Metazoa > Chordata > Aves > Passeriformes > Maluridae > Malurus > Malurus cyaneus. The sequence continues at coordinate 5,418 of VKON01002752.1, read as the reverse complement.
AACAAATTCAACCCAAAAAGCCAAAACGCGCTTTTTTCCCCCTCTCCAGGGCCGCAATTCCCGCCCGGAGCAGCGAATTCCGCGGGTTTTATTATCATTATTTCCATTATTATATTATTTGCATTATTTGCATTATTTTCCCCGAGCTCAGGAAGCCCCAAATCTCCGCGGTTTTCGAGCAGAGCCGCTCCCGCGCTGCGCAATCGCCCAATTTCCGCCTCTTTTTTGGGTCCCTCCGCGCTCTCTGCCGCCTTTCCCCGCTCGGATATTCCAACATTTCAATATATTTTAAAACCAGCAGGATTTGGGCATTTTCGGGTTGTTTTTGGGTTTTTTTTTACGCAACCCGGACGATTTCAGCGATTTCCGCGGGGGGAGCCGGCCGGGCAGAGAGCGCGTTCCGGGTTGGGCGAATCACCGCTAATTAATAAAAATCAATTAAAAACCGATGAAAATGAATGAATTAACGCTGGGCTGTGCCCTACCTTTCGCCTCGCAGTCGGAATTGTCGCTGCTGGCGCCGTCTCCGCTTTTCCTCCGCTCCTTTTCCGCCTCCGCCGCGCTCGCTTTGGCTCCGCCGCTTTTTTCCCTTTTGATTTCTCCTCCGGCCGTCTGCTCCGCGCCGCAATTTTGGGTGAAATTCCCTCGGAATTGGGGCGAGAGGCGCTCCGCGGGCGCGGAGGGAGGCGGCGGAGGGGTCGGCGGAACCGTTTCCAGCCGCTCGTTGCGGTTTCTCAGGCTCGCCCTCCCCTCGAACGGGAACTCGGCGGAGCCGCCGCAGCTCGGAGCTTTCTCCAAACCCGCGTAACTCGCGCTGCCGCGGAAAAAGCCGCCCGCGGGCGTTTCGGGCTCGGCCAGGCAGGGCTCGGGCAGCGCGGAGGAGAAGGCGGCGGGCTCGGGGCCACCTTTGGGCCGCTCGCCCGGGGCGAACATGCAGCAGCCGCTCTCCTCCTTCACCGGCCCGCCCGGGAAGGCGCAGGGCGGCAGCGGCCGCGCCTGGGGCTGATCCAGCCTAAAGCCGCTCTTAGGCTCGGCCCAAGAGTCCAGCTGGGCCAGGTAGGGCGGGAAGGAGCCCAGGGCCACCTCGTCGCGTTTGGGGAGGGAAGGGACGAGGCCGGAGCAGCCGCGCATCGCCCCGCAGGCGAAATCCGCGCCGGGCTGCGCGAACATGGCCGGGCCCGCGGAGAAATCCGCGCGGCTCAGCGGCTCCAGCACGAAAGTCCCGCTGTCGGGACATGACATTTTCTCCGAGGCGGCTCGGAGGGACGAATACTCCAGCCAGGGGCTGACATCTTTTTTTAGAGAGGGGGAAGGAGGAGAGAGAGAGAGAGGAGAGAGGAGGAGGAAAAAAAAAAAATTTAAAAAAAAAAAACCGGGCGGCGTAATTATCCACGCGTCGCTTTTCAACCCCCCCTTCTCTCTCGTCCCTCCTTGATTTTTTTTTTTTTTTCAAATTTATTTATTTTTTTTTTATTTTTTTTCGTTCCCCCCTCGTTTTTTTGGGCCCACGTGACGCTCAGGCCAATGAGGATTGAAAATGGCCTTGGAGATTGAGACGGAGGAGGCGGCGCGGGGGTCAAGTTGTCACCGGCGGCAGCGGCTCCGTGGAGCAACAGCGACATCTGCCCGCTCCGGGCCGGGACCTTCACGTTCAACAAAAATAAAAAAAAATTTAAAAAAAAATAAAAAAATGGGGAAAAAAAGGGAAAGGAAAAGGCGCGGCCGCTCCCCGTTTGTTTACCGAGGCGGCCGCGCGCGTGTGGGGAAAAAGATTTAAAAATTTAAAAAAAAAAATCTCCCCCCCCTCCCCGGTTTCGATTTGGATGCGAGAATTTGATTTACCCTTTCCCCCAAAAAAAATTAAATTTTTTTCAAAGCGGGTTTTTTGGTGGGTTTTTAAAAAAATCCCGGCTTTCGCCGATCGGTCGAAAATCGCCCCAAAAATGAGGGGATTTTGGTGATTCCTCCTCGCTCCTTCTCCTTCCCCCGCCCCGCTCCTTCCTCCCCTCCCGCGCTCCGGAACCGCCGCTCCTCGGCCGGTTTTCATTTTGATTTTGATTTTGATTTTATTTCATTTTTTGGGGGTCCCGGAGGGGTTGGAGGCGCTTTGGGGGACGCGCGGGGCTCCGACCCTTTGGGGAAAAGAGACGCGGGGGCCTGGGGGTGACAAAAATTGGGGCAAAATCCCCAAAATTGGAGCAAAATCCCCAAAATTGGAGCAAAATCCCCAAAATTGGGACAAAATCCCCAAAATTGGAGCAAAACCCCCAAAATTCCTCAACCCGGGCTTTTCCCGAAGCTCCTCGGAGCAAGTTAAAATTTCAATATTTCTATTTTTCACCGGCGCCTTCCCCAAATGAAGCAAAACACGGTGAAACGGGGAATTTTATTTTATTTTATACTTTATTTTATTGTTGATGTCGCTTCTTTCTTCTTATTTTTTGATTTTTTTTTCCCCTTTCCCAGCAGCGGAGCAGCTTCTCCTCCCCTTCCTCCACCAAAACAGATTTTTTTAATTATCCACTTCCATTCCCCAAATGTCTGAAGTTTCTGGGATGAAACGGCATCTGCGGAGCGCGCGGGGAGCGGGGAAAATAAAAAATCCATTGGAAAAAAAGCGAAAAAAAGGTCGGATTTGGGTAAAAAAGGAGGAATTTGGAGAGGGAGAAGCGCTGGGGTCGCTCCCTCCGCTCCGTTTTTTGATTTTTCCCGGGAATTTTCCGATCCAGCCGCGAAAAATTAAACTTAAAACCGAAACTCGCAGGATTCGGGCGGGTTTTAATCAAATTTCCAGCGTTTTCCGGCGATTTTTCAGTTTAAATTTCATGTTTTTCCCCTCGCAGCGGTTTAGGGGGGAAAAGTTGCTTTTTTTCCTGATTTTTTCCTCTCTTCTGCTTTGTTTTGGTTTTTTGTCTCGTGGCGCGGTTCCCATCGAGATTTTCTTGGGAATTTTGACTTTCCCAACGATTTTTTTTTGCCCAAAATCGCCGGAATTGGAGCTTTTCGCGGTCTCTGCCCCTTTCCAACTTTATTTCCTTTATTTTTCCTAAATCCCGACGGATTTGGGCTCCGGAATTGGGGTTTTTTTCATATTTTTTTCCAGCTTTTCGCTGCTTTTTGGGGAAAAAACGGGAAAAGGTCGGGGAATTTCAAGATCATTACGGGGCAGAAAGAGACGGGTTCAGAGTCACTTTCAAGGGAAACAAAAAGAAAACATTTGGGGGGAAAAAGAAAGAAAACGGTTAAAAAGCGCGGGGAGAATTAGGGGAAAAACAAAAAAAAATTTAAAAAAAAGGGAAATAAAACGGGAGGAAGAAAAAAGAGAGAAATGGCGCGGGGGAAAAAAAAAAAAAAGTGGAACTTGACCGTTTGGGGCGATTTGTAACGGTTTAGGGTAAAATCCTCCCGAAATATTCCCACGTCCCCAAAGCCGCGTTCCCAAAGATTTCCCAAAGTCGGAGCTGCAAAAAAAAAACCCCGGGATTTCCTTTCCCGGAGCATGAAATGCCACAAAAATCCCTTTTATTTTTATTTTTTTTTTTAAGGCCTAAAATCGCAAACCCGGGCCGAGCTTTGCCGGGGATCGCGGCGCCATTTGGTTCCCGCGGAAAAAAAATAAATAAAATAAAATAAAATAAAAGCAGCGATTTGAGGTTTTATGGCCTCAATTTGTGGGATCTGCTCCGGGAAGGGCTTTGATAGAAATCGTTGAGTTTTATGGGATCGAGCGCAAATTCCGCCTCGTTTTATTCGCGCGGGATAAAACTTTAGCGCGGGAGCCGAGATTTCCTCATTTATAGGGGATGAAATTCAACAATAACGCGGGTTTTATTTTTTTAAACCCGGTTTTATTGCGTGTCCCGGAATTCCGGGATCATTTTTGGGGCAATTTCGGGCTCTTTTGGGCCAAAATCACAGAACAAAATTGGGATTTTGTTGCTCTTCATCCTTTGGGGGCGGGGACGCTTTTTTGGGGACTTTTTGGGGATTTTTGACCAATGAATTCAGAGCCAAAAAAGGGAATTTTCCCTCTCCTCATCCCCCTGGGGTTGGGGACGATTTTGGGGCCATTTTTGGGGCCATTTTGGGTCCGTTTTTATCCCAAAAAGCTGAAAATTCGGGGATTTTGCCCTCGCTCCTCTCCGGGGTCGGGAACGCCTTTTTGGGTCAATTTTGGGCGTTTTTTGTCCATCAAACCCTGAAAAAAAAGAAGAATTTTTCCCTTTCTTTTCCCCTTCGAGTCGGGGACGATTTTGGGGCCAATTCCGGGCGGTTTTGCTCAATAAACGCTGAAAAAAATTGGAATTTTTGCTTTTTCTCCTCCCTCGGAGGTGAAAACACATTTTGGGGTTAATTCAGGGCGTTTTTTGTCCAATAAATCCTAAAAAATTTGGGTTTTTTTTTTCCTCGACTCTCCAGGGTTGTGAACGCATTTTTGGGTCAATTTGGGGCATTTTTTGTCCAATAAACGCTGAAAAAATGAGGATTTTTCCGTTTTCTCCTCCTCCAGGAGCTGCGGGCGCATTTTGGGGTCATTTCGGGGGGTTTTGGCCAATAAAACCCTGAACCAGCACCCAAAAAATGGGGTTTTTTTCCCCTTTTTTCCCTTCTTGTCCCGTCGGAGATTTGGGAGGGGTTTTTGGGTTCATTTCGGGCGGTTTTGGCCAAAAAATCAGGGAAAAAAAGGGGATTTTGCCTTTTCTCCCCCCTGTGGGGTGGGGACAATTTTTTTGGGTCATTTCAGGGGTTTTTTGTCGAGCCAGACAGAGAAAAATGGGGATTATTTTTCCTTCCTCGTCCTTTTGGGGTCGGGGACACATTTTTGGGTCAATTTAGGGCGGTTTTGGTCCAATAAATCCTGGATAAAACCGGGATTTTACCTTTCCTCGTCCCACTGGGGGTGGGGGCATTTTTGGGTCAATTCAGGGCGGTTTTTTGACCAAAAAACACCCAAAAATTGGGGTTTTTTCCCTTCCTCCTCCCCTGCGGTTCCCCTTTTACCCCAAACCCCCCGAAAATGCGGAATTTTCCCGAAACCGCCCCAAAAGAGCGGCGGGAACAGAACGAGAGGGGGAAAAGGCGCCCCCGCCCCTCCCGATCCCACCCAGAAATGTCCAAAAATGTCCAGAAATGTCCAATGTCCAAAATTGTCCAAAAATGTCCAAAAAAATCCCTTTTACCTCTTCCACCCTTTTCCCACCCAATTATTTCCCCGTCAATTCAATCCCTTTTTTTTCCCCCTTTTTTTTCTCTGATTTTTTCCTTCTTTCCCCCCTTTTTATCGCATTTTGAACCGAATTTTCCCCGATTTTATTTTGATTTTTTTTTTTTTTTTTCCTTTTTATGTTTTTTTCCCCCTTCAAGGATGTCGTCGGAGGATTTAATGATTCCTTTAAATTCGTAATTTTTATTTTTTTT